>JAVQJL010003569.1:0-60489 GCA_036024295.1 Nannoperca obscura
TTCATTTCACAACGTATGGTGGTGAATAAGTGTGACTTTTCATGGAAAACACAAAATTGTTTGGGTGACCCCAAACTTTTGAACGGTAGTGTATATATATATATATATATATATATTAAAAAATAAATAAATAAAAGTACCACAGGTCAAGATGCCTATGAACGTGACTTCGTTCAAATAGTGAATATTTTGTATGATGTTGCATTTAACAGTTTCAATGCAGAGAAAAAGAGAAAAACCCTTTGTGCATATCATGTGCAAGGCTGGGGGTGCAGGCAACTAAAAAAAAACAATTTCAACCAGTGTTTATGTTTGTGGTTGTGACCGCACACTCAAACCGTTAAAATAGAGATTCTTCTAGAAGTATAGACATCTATACATAGTATAAACAGTGCAATGAAATGTCTTACAGATGGAGGGTCTGCTGGAGCTGGTGCAGGTTGAGCAGAACATCTACAACATTGTCTTCCATGAACTGATCAGGCAGGTCAGCGTGAGCTGTGCTGAGAGAGGACAGCTAATGGCCAAACTCAGGTTAGCAGCCAACACATTAGAGCAGCACCTACATAGTAAAACCTCACCACTTGTTGAGGGAGTTTCATGAGCCCTACGAGCGTTGAAACCGGTACAAAATGAAGCACGATTCTGAAGCTGTGTTACCTTTTTTGCCTTAAGTTCATTCTGAAACACATTTTGACGGATAGTTTGGGAGAAATTTTCCAGCAGCTGTTGTGTTTGTGTGTTGCAGACAGCGCTACCAGTCCTTGCTCGAGCGAATTCCCCGCCGTCTGAAGGCTCTGCACACTGAGGCGGTGGCGCAGCGGGCCCTGGATCGCCGACTCACAGAGGAGATCCACCGCATCAAGATGTCCATCCAGCAGCTCAGCACGTACGTTGGGTGTCAGGCTGCTGGGTCATGATGCATTTAAGCACTGGAACGTGTTCATACAGTGATTCTAGTTTAAGGAGGAAATAATAAATACAAGAAATTAAAATAATAGCACTTGTGTGAACACTAGAAACGTGTGTGCAAATTTTTGTGTGTACCTCTGTGTGTGTGTGTGTGTGTGTGTATGTGTGTGGGTGTGTGTGTGTGTGTTTATGGGTGTGCGTCCTCTTCACAGGGAACTATCCAGAATCAGAGACCATGATGCCCTTGTTTCTCAGCATGTGGAGCGCGCTCACCGGCAGCTGGCTGGGGCGCTCGATCAGACTCACACCAACGCAGAGTCGGTCCCTCGTAGGACTGAACTGAACTACTGTTCATTCTGTCCAAGTCACATTTCCACCAAACTCATACATTCCAAAATGCACCAGTGTGAACATTACGAAACTTATTTATCTGTTTGAAATGGCTGATTTATTTCAAGCTAAATTTATTTTCATAAAAAGGACTTCAGTAAGAAGTAATACTGTAGAAACAACTTAAACACGCACTAGATATCAGTTACTGCTATTAGTGGTTACTGTTCCAAATGGTCCATGTGCTTTTCTCAGTGTGGTCCAGGGTTACCATAATCTGTATGAGCTGCAGAGGAGTCGCCTTGAGGCTCAGCTGCTCCAGATGACTGAGGAAAGAGACTGTTGGAGCCAGTTCACCTTCTGCCTCGCACTCAAGGTGTGTGAGCCATAATGTCATTTTTTTCCCATGTGATGGTCGTCTGCTGAATAATTAATAGATCAACTGTCTTTGTAGAATCAAAAGAAATGAGAAAGTTATTAGTAAGGATTGTTTTAGTGTGTGGATAGCTTTAGCCTGCTTCGTTGGAGGCCAGGCTAATAAAGTAAAGTGTTGAAGCAGATAGTGTGACTACGATTTTTACATTTATCAATGGGTACAATTTCACAATATGCTCAACCTTGTTAATCGCAGATAATATGTATTTAAACTACATTTTCATCACTATAATTTGTGGGTCGTAAGGATCAAATCTCTACCCAAAGATGCTCAGTAAAAACAATGTGTTGAGGTTCATCCAAACAAGTTGAGTACATTTGTTTGCGATTGTCAGGTGATCAGCGTGAAGAAACTGCATCTGATCAATCGGCTGCATATCAGCGAACAGAGCTGGTCCAAGACAGCAGAGCACTGCAGGCTTTACCTCGCTTCAAAGGTAATGATGCTGTTCCTGTTTCTTAATATTTTCTGTATTGCTCCTGGTGAAAACACAACCCTACGGATGACTCTCTGTAAGTATTTCTGGAGGTTCAATTGCACTCTGAATATGACAGTGACCATCCTGCTGTAGGACACAGAGGACCTGAATATCATCATGGAGCTTACTGACTACTGGAAAGAGCATCTGGCTGCTCTCATGTCCAAACTGAAGAACACTGCGCATGCTCAGGGCGAACAGATCACTGCCATCCAGCAAGGAATCTCCAAGTGGCTCACATTCTGCTCAACACAAAACAAGTAAGGACGAGCTAAGATACCAAAAAGAGATTATTTCATGTTTAAGGATGACCTGTTATTATAAGGCGTTATCAGTTAAAGATGAATTTATTTAATTTTGCACCCAATATAGTATCAATGGTCAGCAAAGTCATTGAGAGCAATTTGTGGAAGAGGGGATTGATCTGTGTGTGTATTCTGACAAGTACGCTCTTTCTCTTTTCAAGGTGTCTCGACCCAAAATATGAGAGAGCTTCACTGGAAAAGATTCATGCCGATTTGAAGCAGTGGACAAATGTGAGGCAATACGTTTACTTCTTCTGTGTGTTTGTTTATCTTACCCTGGTCACTGGTGGTATGTATCTCACTTTATCATCCATCTTTTATTTCTGACAATCATCTCAGTTTCATCTGTCAAATCAGCCTCATGTCTGTGTCTCACCTCTGTCATCCGTGTCTTTCATCTCATCTACCTCATATCTACCCCCCACTTTGAAACATCCTTTGTTGTCCTAAAATCTTCCTCTGTGTTCTGTTTCTCTCCAGACGTTGGCCCTCGAGTGTGATTGCTACCAAGGCGAGAAGCTGCTGTGCTGCCAGCAGACACTGGGCGAGCTTGGCAGTGTCCAGGAAAGATGGCTGAATATGAGCCTTGAGCTGTTCAGAAGACACCCTTCCCCTGATGGTGAACCACCTGGAGGCCAGCGAGCCCAAAGAGAGCTGGACATGGTCCTATCTGAGCTCCTCAAACGGCTGGACACGCAAGTCAGTGGAGAGAGTGGTGAGAACCGAATTCTCAGAAATTCTAAATGAGCTAAAAACTGTGATTTTTTTTTGAGCCATACACAGAGGTAAGTATAGTTTACACTTTCACTTCCACCTTCACAAAACACCACCGTTTTTTGCTTAATTGGTGTCCAAATGGACATCTGTAAACAAAACAGAACTGCTGACGGCTGCCAAATCTGAACCTTGTGAGTGTCACAGTGTGTGATCCTGACACACACACACGCGCGCACACATACACACAAGTTATGGTCACAGAATCTTCATATATCTGTCTCTTGTTGTTTCTGTTTGTTCGAATGGCTGTGGGATGCAATCCTTCAAATATCAATATCAATACTATAGTGTTGAAAGTGATTCCAGCCAAACTGTTCCAGGGGTCCACGGACAGATCACATCACTGCATGGGTTGATGGAGTCCTGGCTTTTCAAGCTCGGCGCAGTGATTGGCCGTCCAGAAATGATGTCTGTCTCCGATTGGCTGAATCTGGAGAAGATGCTGCGCAATTGGCAACGTTTGGCTGACGAAGCCTTGCAGAACTTGCAAGCGTTTGTTTGTTCAAACGGTACGGAGACAGAAGATGTGTTTGACAAAGTGCAGGAGTTTGTCACGAGCATGTTCAACTACACTGATGGTGAAAACCAGAGACTCAGTGAGGAGGTGAGTACCAACCAGGTTCAGTCAGACTGTCGAGGGAGATTTACACACATTTTCAAAATGTCGCAAAAACTACAACATGTCACGTGCAGTGTTAAAAGTGTATTTCCATCAAGTGTTTTCGAATAAACAAATCAGTTACGTGAATGTGAGGCTCAGATATTGCATAGACAATAAATCTGTCTGAAAATACAGTGTTCACTACATTATTAAATATTAAATGAATATATTTGTTTGCTTGGTTTTGCTGAATTAATTTTCAACAACAAATGACGGCAAAAGTGTTCTGTAACATCTAAGTTTCTTTCCTAATTATGCCATTTCCATTCAGAAATTTTATGTATAACTATTTTGAGTTGGAAATGGAGGATACCCAGTAACTTCCCACTATAACCACTTTTACTGTTCTATTCATGCTGTTTATCATTGAGCAGAGTGACCTGACCTGTGTTTCCTTGATCAGCCACAATGGCTGTGAGGCGGTTTTTCATTTTTGGTTTCTTAACATTCAAAAGATTTGCTGTAATGTTACAAGGCGACGTGTTGAGTTTTAGTGTTCCCTCTCCTGACAGGTCAGTTCTCTTCACATGGCTCTGAACAGCTGGATTTTGGATCTGGTGCTCTTCATGGTACCCGACCATATCGAGGACCAAAACCAAGATCAGGAACACTCCTACATTATAAACATCTCACTAGAGACACTGGACGAGAATGCTAAGATGCTGGCTGAGAAACTGGACTATTTTACCATATACATCACCAGGTACCAGAAGTTTTTTTCCCAATTTTGCAATTATACAGATGCTGTTAACCAGAGTAACTAATATATTAGTGCATCATATGATAAGTAAGTTGTTTAATTGTTGTCTTACACTGTACTGAACTAAATTTTACAACAGAATGCAAGGACAACCTTCTTTACACTTTACACTACCTAACAACACAGAAATAAAATGATGGCTAAAGTATGTTTAGTCACTTTAAGATTGAAAGTAACTTTGACTTAAGATGTCTGACTGGGAGAGGATCAGCAGAGGAGGATTTTTCCCAGGATTTACTCATCGAGAAATGTTTGTTTTTGACTCCAGCTCTTGCAAGCTGATTCTGGAGGAGCAGATTCTGCAGAATCCACATAAAGTTGAGGGTGAAAGTGAGATGGATGAGTGCAGAAAGCTGCAGGTAACTAATGTTGTGATGCAGAATTTAAAGAATAGAAAAGAGAATCATCAAACCTACATTCCATTTTGAGACTGAACGGCTTGTTGTGTTTTGCATCTGCACAATTGTCATTCAGCAGAAATATTGGCATTTAAAATGCAACAATGAAATCAATCATTTTTTTAGCACATAATAATATGTTCAGGATAAGGCAGGGTTGTAATGGTGGTTTCTTATTTGCCAAAGTGAGCAGAACGTTGCAGCGTTTAGCAACTGTTCTTTATCAGACTTCTTAAAGACGCCATTAACATTACATTACATTTAGGCATTTAGCAGACGCTTTTATCCAAAGCGACTTCCAAATAAGAGCTTTACATAAAGTGCATTAACAATTCACGTGAGCATGAACACATACCCATGTGTTCATAAATTTAAATGAGAAATTTAATTTAAATTTAGAGCTTAATTAAATAATCAGATCCAAAACCATGTTTTACTGTGTCCAAGTATTACAAAATTCCAGAAGAGGGAGCCATGGTGCAGTTACAGATGTGTGTGTGTTGTGTCCATCCTCAGAGGGAGTGCATTGATTGTGTGGAGACCTGTATAATCCTGCTCGCAGGAGTGAAAGGTGGTCCCGTGGAGCTGCCTGTCAGACACACTGACCATGTTTCTCCAGCTGACCGCACGGAAACTGTGGTGAGGAGTCGAGTAAAATACAACCCGCACAAATAGATTTTATTGGTTATAGTTAATTAATGATAGTTAATAATGATATAGTTGCTGAAGTTGCTTATATATTAACATACTTGTTTCTTTATTATTGGAGAAATTACTTAGAAGCCTGGTGTCAGGTGACTGCCTATGATGCTGATACACCATTGACACAATGCCATTAATCAAGTATCCGATTTTACTGCAGTCAAAGTCTGACTCTGGCATCAGTTACCCAATGCAATTGTGATCACCTCACCAACAGAGTGTGTGTGTGTGTGTTTACAGGTGGAGGTTTCAGCAGAGCCTACAGCAGCCAGTGAGGTCAAAGATGAGACTGAGGCAGAACCTGGGGAGGTGAGTCATATTAACAGCTGCTGAGTACAGTGAAAAATATTTTTTGTTTTGTGCAGTCGGAAAGGGGTATACTTTTGATTAGTTTGGCCCTGACTACGGTATGAAGTACCTATTATGTAGGTTGAATCATTTTGTTTTCCTAACCAGCACTGTTTAGTTTCCATATTTTGTATGACATGCACTATAATGTTATAATGATAATGTGCAATAGACAAGGTATTCAGCAACTGTTACCAAATAAATGTTAATCATGATGATAATGATGAGGTCAGTAATGGTACTCTTGTTTGTCCACAGTGTACTGCTGAAGGACATGAAACACGCCAAGAGGTTTGTCAGGTATTAATATCATTTCCATGAAGTGTACTTAGATAATAATTGTAGTCTAATCTGAAAAAACTAAACCTGGACTGGGTGATGCAGTGATATCTGTGGTTTATTGCTAAAAGCCGAACAGTTTTAGGAATGAAATCAACTCTTGAGGAATACAGGGAATTTTAAAAATGGGTCTTATCATAGGAGAAAAGCTTGTTTCACATATTGACTGTACAATATTAACCAGACTAACTTGCTATGCGATGTTGTTGTTGTCCTGCAGGGGGAGCTAACGGTTTGTGAGAGCCCAGTGGTGAAGCTGATTGGCTATGATGGAGACATAACGCAAAGAAAGCTGGGAGAGAGGAGCGTCCCCTTGAATGGGGTCAGAAAATTAAATTACACACATTTTCAGTGTTAGTGTCATGCCTTTCACTGTGTATAGAACTGAACAGACAGCCTGTCTGTCTTTGTGACCGTCCGTCCGTCTGTCTCTGTCTGTCAGACTGAGGAGCTGGTTGTGTCTCCAGCGACAGATGAAACCCAGAAAGCATTTAGTGATCTGACCACAATAAGATTACTGCAGCAGGAACTGCAGTAAGTTCACTTTCTTACTGTTGAGTGGAACGCTAGTATTTATGGAATACTGTAATAATATATATTAATAACATCACCTTTTAAAGTGGAAATCTATGATTTTTCCCCACCTTGTTTTTCTAAACTGACTTACGTATGTGAAAAGGACATCTAGGTTCGATTTCTCTCCATGTGTTTGCCAGTGATTCAGAGCTGCGGGTCCAGAGTGCTGAGCAGCGAGCCTTGAAGGCTGAGGAAGCTCTGCAGGCAGCGTTGGAGAAGATTCACGACCTGGAGAGACAGCTGCAGGGTTGGCCCAGTCTGGAGCCCAAAAGTAGTGAAGGTACCAGCTAAACAAAAGATTCTAAAAACCTATGCCAAAGAGACAGCAACGCAGTGTTAAAGCTTATGTTGGTGGGGCATGTCTTTGTTTTAGTTGCAGAGAAAAAGAAAACACTACCACCTTCCCCGCCAGCAGTCATACCCACATCGCCTCCAAAGAAAAGCACAGCTGAAGCCAAACCAACAAGCAGCACCAAAAAGACCAAGAAACGGTGATCTGACATGTGATCACATGGTGTTACAACTTTATTTGTATGTATGGGGCGGTCCAGTTATCACTTTTAGGTTTTTCACCAGTAAAGAACACAGGAGTACAACACAAGCATCCTTTACCAGTGCTACCATCCAAGTATAAAATATTTCCAGTATCAAGAGGTTGTCTAATACTTCTTGGCTGTTGTATGAGCATGAATATAATGATGTTACCAGTCATATAATGTGCTTGCTGTGGTTTTGTTTAACCTTGGAATATGTATTTTGCTCCAGGTAAAGGCAAATTAGTTTCTGTTTCCTTCCAAAGAATAAAGTCTTGTTTTCCCCCAAAGCACTCATGAAAACATTTACCATGAACTCATTTTTTTTTTAAATTGCACTTAAATAATTAATTTGGCTCAAAGGTTATTTTCTTTAACATGATCAACATCTCCAGAAGCTCAGAATTAGTGGCTCACACTCACTTTTTGAGTGTTGAGTGATAATTAATTATTCAACAGTTCATCTGTCACATCATCGGTGAGTCTGTCTCCGGATCCTCCTCTGTCGTCCCGCCATCTCCTTCCACTGCAGGGGGCGGAGGGGGGGGTAGGGATGAGAGATCAGGGGTCACGCTGAGGAGATCTGGGGGGAGCGGAAGGACCAGGGCAGGATGGAGGAGGCGAAGGGAAGCCCTGAACCCCTCCCAGGCATCTCTCTCCCCTTCTGCTGCTTTTACCTGGAGGAGCGAGGGATTGCTGTTTGAAACTTGTTTGCCGAGAATTCAGAAACGATCTCACTGGCTGAGGTAAACTTCAGTCAGGAGGGCTAAACAACCGTTGTCTTGCAGGCTTCACTAAGGCTCTGTTCTGGACTCGAAAAGCAGAGCGGCAGTTTGAAATGGACACAGAACCCATGGTGCATTGAGCACAGTGTTGTAAAGTGTTGAAACAGATATTGGCCACTGGCCTTCTTTGCTATCAGCTACTGTCTTTGATGCTGCCACTCGCTGGGATTCACCAAAGTTAAACATTTTCTAATTGCACTTATAGAAGCTTAACTTTGATTTAATTAGTTATCTCAAGCTCAGTTCAATTTATTACTTTTATCTTCCCATGGTTTTACAAATAATGCCAACAGTAATACAGTTATCCTAATCATTAGTTAAATGCCTTATTTGACAGAAAGCTGTAAACATTTAAAATGCAAGAACAAGTGGTAAAACAATAAACATTAGGTTATAAAAAGCTGGTATAGTTACTCACTCTGACTTGGTGTTGTCTCTTGGCCTGAGCCTCAGCAGCCAGGCTCTGCTGTAACTCCACAGGAAAGCTGAGCTCGTCTCTGACAGAAAATCAAACACAATCCTGGTCAGCAGGAAGATCACAGTGCACTACAAATCTCCACATTCCTCGTTGCTGTTTTACCTGGAAAGATCACTGCATGCAGAGGAAAAATCATTTTCAAACAGAAAGTGATGAATTTGTTAAGCACTGCTACCCTTTGTGTTGTGCAAATCAGCTTACCTTCTTTCCTTAAAAATCATCTTCCCTTTAGTCATTTAATGCACCAGCTGTTACACCCACAGTAACAAAAGGTAGACCAGAATGCACTGATGCTACAGGATGTAATTTGCTTTGGGATTTTTTGTCTTGACTTCCAATTAAATGTAGTCACTCACTAACTGAAACAGATGCAGCTGAAATGACAACAAATGACCGGTCTTACATGTCTGCTCTCTCCACCCTGATGCCCCAGCGGCAAGCAACAGAGTCAACCGCTGCTTGTATCCTCTGTCCCATCTTTCTCCTGTGCAGCAGGATGTGGCTGAATGTGTGTTGGGCGAGAATGTCTCTGACAACTGCCTGGACCAGAGTCTGCAGCACTGTGGTCAGACTGGACAGAGCTGCGCTGCACATAGCCACGTTCTCTATCTGGTAATAACACACTGCACTCAGCTCCGGCCTTACCAAGTCCTTTGTCACCACCTGGGTATGAGAAATATACGAGTCACCGGTCTAATGCAATTAAACTCATGTCACTGTCTGGTGGAGCAGGTCAGTGGGGGGGACACTTCGTTTATTTACCATCCTATGGGGTGGAGAAACACCATGTAGCAAAGAAGGAATCCCAGTTTAATGTAAAATGTGAAAGTACTATAGTGCAAGTGGCTGTTGAAGTTTACCAGCCAATGACAAATAAGTCTGATCTCTTTATGGACGATGAAAGATTTACAACATTCCGGGAAAGCAAGGTGCTTATACAGTGACCATTTTTACATATGCAGCTAAATGTGAATATGTCAGTTGTGTTCTTGCTTCTTGTTCTTTACCGTGTGAGGAGGAACCTTCAGCATTTTCAGTCGGATGTCTACCTTGTGACACACATCAAGGAGTGGGAGGTGGAAAAGAAGGCCTGGAGAGAGGAGGGAGAAGAGTTTGATCTACGGACAGATTTGAGAACATGCAGATCTCAGACTAAAACATTTAAACTAACTTTGGGGTGTCCAAACTTTTCATGACTGTATGATCACACAATTCAAACACTGACACTTATCATGCTGAAATGAACACACTTTTTTTAAAATCACAGCTGACAGATGAGCATAAAAGATTACAGCAATCGGTGACAACCTGGTCCTCTAGGTCTTCCTCGCAAGAGATGACCCAGTCTGAAGATCACAGCTCTTTCATGCTCCCTCACTACCTGTCAATCAAAATGACAGACATCAGTCAGTCCATGTGAATGGACGACAGTGATGACTGGAGCGTCCATTTGACATACAACACAAACAGGCCAGCTGTTATTCAATACTTGTCACGAAGTATTGGGACATTAACACATTTTTATTGTGTTGTCCGTGTACTCTACTACATTGGATTATAAATTAAACAATGGCTATGAGGCTAAACAATCTCCAACATTCACTAATTTCTCCAAATAATTTACTTCCTGTTGAGGTGGAAACAGCATTTTGACCATTAAGAGACATCTCAGATGGAACTTGAAATAACTGTATTATTGTTTGGTTTCTGTTTGGTCTGTGGTGTAGTTCCTACTTTGACACAGAACCAGATGGAAAGAGGGAGGAAGAGGAGAACCAGAGCCAAGACGAAGACCATCAGCAGCCACTCAAACACTCCCAGGTTCTTGCGTTTCAGACCTGCAGAGATCCACAGTACTACTTAGTGTGAAGGAATCCAATCAAGATGCTCAGATTAAATACAATTATGAAGTAGTGAGCAGAGTTTTTCAGTCATTTTTTGTCAATACCAAAAAGATTGCTCTAATTTAATTTATTTGTATCACCACACACCTGAATTCACATGACTATTTATTTAATTGTCTGTAATTTGCTTTCCAGAATCAAAGGAAATTTCAGGTCACAGGATTAAATATTTCTAATTTCAGAAGAATAAATTAAACTAAACAACCCATAACAGAAACAAACCACTGTTAGAAAATCTACCAGGCTTCGACTTACCGTCCTCCTGCTCTGCTGCTTCCAAGAGCCCCAGGTTCTCCTCCTTGACCTCGTCCTCCCTCACGCTGTCTATGTCCACCACAGTGGATTTTACCTTGAAGTCTTTCTCCTGCTCCACTGTCGCCTCACTTGTCTCTCGCTTCTCCTTCTGTAGCCTCTCTTTCCTCACCGCAGATGCCTCTGGGATCCTGCCTGCCTTCGATGGCCTCTGTCTGGGACTTCTAGGAGTCACCAAGGCTCCCCGCTCCCTCTCCTTCCTGGGCGTCATTCTGGATCTCGGCGGATGACTGGGGTGGACATTGGAGGACATAGGAGGGATGGCTGTTGGGATGTTTCTGCTCGATGGATTAGTGGAGGTTTTGTTTTTGTGTGAAAGCTGAGAAATGTGACTTTTACTGCTGTGAGTTGCTTCCTCAGGCTGGAGGTGTGTAACTGGAGTCACTGGTGCTGCCATCTACTATAATCAGAATGAATAGACCAGGCTGACTGTTTAAATGTGGGAGTAGGACAGCAGTGGGAGTGCCACTTACCACCCTTTATGTTCTTTAAATAATTTCAAGTCAGTGAACATTTCTGAGCATGCTATTAAATATATGTTGTCAAAGCAGCAAATAAAATGAAATAAAATGTTAAGAAAAACATCACACGATAATTGGGATATTTCTTAATTAAAACTCATGTTTTGATCTTCAAGAGAAGATCTCGGTGTCTCTTTCTTCCCAGATTCAGAATGGCCTTATCAGACATGACATCAAAACATCCAGGGATCGCTGGGTGAGTTTCTTTCAGCAGTATTCTGTTTCATTTGCATTATTCTTCACTAATTGTTTCTTCACGTCTTTACAGAATAAAGATAAGTTGATAGACAGCATTGTAGCATATCGACTATATATAGGTATACATGGCCCACTAAAATCACTGACATCACTGCTTTGGAAAGTTAATGTAGGTGCGTGCCAGTAGGAGTCCTGTAGGGAAACGTTTATACCATTTATGCCATTAAATCATGCATAGGCCATGCTATTTAAGTGCATGTCATATGAAATATAAAACATGCACACATTAAGGATTGCATTAAAATCTTAATAACCCCTAAAGTTGTGTGTCCCTAGCTCAGGGAGTCACAGTGTGTCTTCAGTGGGAATGTGCAGACTCAGGCCTCTCCTTTCCAAAGAGCTGAGGTCGTTTTTTTTCTCTGTTTTTCCAGGAAAAGACACACAGTATCCTCCCTAATGCATCCTTAATTAAACTGAAAATTAATTCTGCGGCCCACATGTTCTTCTCCTAAGTGCTAAGTCTAATTATTTGCAAATCCAGGCAAAAGGGGCCTCCGATTAAGCAGTATGACTTGGCTGAACCAGGGGCCAAGTTCCTGGTGGTCAGAGGTCCAGGACGATGTTAAGTGTGCGAGTAAATATGGCAATTGAATCAAAGTGGATAAATAATAGTATAATATGGAATACTGTCAGTAAGGAATGGTACCATGATATGTGGACATGGGGAACAAGCTCATTTTTGCAATCAGCCATATTCAATCATATTTTTTTATGCACATGCAAATATTGAAACATACACTGCACTTGCACAAACCCACTCTCAACTTAGGCTATATGTTTGTACCGGAAAAGACAGTTCCAATTTTTTATTTATTTTTTTGTCCCTTAAATTATTTTAACTATACTTTTAGCCGTATAGCAGTAACTCGTCATTTTACTGCACCGATCAGAAATGAAGACGCTGTTTTCTTTCGAGCGAGTCAGGTTCGCTTCTGCAATAAACGATCTGTGTTCGCGGCGCCGCTGCAGGAGTTAGCTTGATTGCTTTTAACTCAGCCAGACACCTAACTGAAACAAACGGCTTAGCGTTTTTATTTATTTTTAAGCCAGTATTTGAGCAGAGGTTTTGTTGAATACAAGTTACCTGTTGCAAACAAAGCGCTCGGTCCTCATTTCTTAAGCTGTTTTTACACGTGTGCGGTGGTCTGCTAGCAACAGGTGTGGAGACAGGTTAGACGGTAAGGAAACGAAATGTGTCGAAAATCGTGGGAGGACGCGTCAAAGCTATTGTGCTAACTTTTATATCCACACTATATATATATATTTTTTTTTACTATTTAATCAAGACACGAGTTTTCTGCTCCTCGTCTGCATTTAAATACATTAAGAGGTTTTCTACTTTTTGTTCATTTAACAGTTGAGTCGCATAATTAGCGGTGCCGTGTCTGGTAGCGTTAGCAAGCCAGTTTCTTTGAACCCTTGTTTATGGTCGGAGTTACGTCGAGGAGGTTTGTTGGACTAGTAATGATATGAAATACCAAGTTACACGCTACTGTACGTGTAAAGATGTCGTTATCTTCTCACATTTTCTAAAAATCAATTCATAATTTTTAATCATGATTTTAAGAGATTAATCCAACAACCCCATTGATTTGTGTATTTCAAGACATTTTTTCTTTTGGCAGCAAAACGGAGTCAAAGCAAGTCCAACCACAATGCTGAAATAAAGTTATAATATTAATTTGCCAGTATTTCTAACGTTGTTTCAGCATTGCGGACTTGTTTACATTCGTTTTCTCTGGTGGTCCAGCTAAGGGCAGTGTTCCATTTTATGGAGTGATAGGAGTGCCACAAAAAGAAAAAATCTGTAAAAGAACAAAACAATAAATGTGAAAATACAAAGAGAAATAAATAAAATAATAAATAAAAATGATCCCTTTTATTTTTCCTTATTTTTTCCTATTATTTTTATTTTTCTCTTTTTGCTTTTTATTTTCCCTTTTTGTTTTTGCTTTTAGTTTGTCCTTTTGCTTTTCCTTTTCTCTTTTTGTTTTCCCTTTTGTTTTCCTATTTGTTTTAGTTTTTCCCTTGTAGGGTCAAGCTGTCAATCAAATGGCTTTGGGCGGGCCTTCATGCCCAGGTTGAGTAACCAAGTCATGGACATGACATGCAGTCCCACTTCTCAAAATAATAAGTACTGAAATAAGTTTAGTGCAAGGGAAGTAGCCGCCAGTACTAACAATATTATACTATGGAAGTGTATATATATATGTATGTATTTTGCACTTTTGTCCTCTTGCTGTGTTCTCTAGGTGTCAACAGGCGACATGAACCAGGAAGACGTGTTGGCAAAGCTGAAGAAGGATGTCCGCTGTTTGCTCATTTCATCGAAGATGGGCTTGGACGCTGAACAGCTCAGGAAAGACTATGTCACGATGTTGGGGCATCCGATGCCCCTGAAACTCCTGGGCTTCAGAAACATCATGGATATGGTGAAAGAGATGCCTGACGTCGTGTCAGTTAATATTAGGGCAGATGGCAGCATATTCTTAAAAGGTAGAATCAATCATTTGAGCATGTATTTGTATTTTAATACTGTTTAAGTATTCACAGGGACAAATCAAAAAAGGGTAGTTGTGTCAAACACCTGAAAAAGGTCTTGCACTTCATGCTCTCAACTTTTTCTGTGACTTCCATCGCAGCTGTTAGCGCAGAGTCCACCCGAAACATCGAGGAGTTGGTAGCTAGGCAGCGCACGTCCAAGGCCGACAAGAAGTTCAGGAGGGGAGGTGTCAGCTACTTCTCACCCCGCTACTGTTACATGGCCCCCTCTGTGGCCCTTCCCAGACGAGGTCGTGCTCCGATGGCTCTCCCTGCTCAGCTGAGGGCACAGCTCCGCCTGCTGCTCTCCCAGGTATGACTTGAACGCACCCTGTGAAGTTTGTTTTTTTATTTTACATTCATTGATTCTCACCAAAACAAATTGTGCTTGTCCTCCACAATGAAATGGACTATTTTTTTTTTGTTTCTTGGTGCAGTAGAGGCCTGACTGACTTTGTTTCTTATGTTTTAATTCTTCTAATAAAATCATGTAGCTCTGTCACTGCAAAATGTTGTCGTGTTTCAAGTAACGATGCGGCTGCTCTCCCAGGGTCCAATCAGGCTGTCTGATTTGGAGTCCTGCTTCCTGCGCTGCTTCGGCCACCCGCTTCGTGTCCACAACTACGGCTTCTTTTCCACTGGCGAGATGCTGGAGGCGGCAGCCGATCTGGTCGTTATCCACCAGGGCAGGCTGGGCTCGGTTCTGACCCTGAGGGAACATATGCTGCCCAGGTCAGTATTCAGACCATTCAGCTTACCAAGGAAGACCGGACCAATACAGTCAGAATCGCCTAGAATTGACAGGTCAACTTCCAAAGGCCCAGACACCAGTGCTCAGACACCAACAATACCCCCAGGTGAGTTAATGGGAAGGTGGGACTACACAGGCGCTAACTTCATCAGTTTCTAGAGACACTGACGCATTTACACATTTTGAACAACTTGCTAGAATGTGTCTCTATAAGCGGCTGATATCCAGTCTCTTTAGGTCGCGTTTACGCTTCGCCTTTTTGAGACTATTGCTGTTTAATCTGCCCAATGTTCATGGATTGGTTAAATGTTAAGTTATTTTTTCATTAATGAGAAACGTATACACTGTTCAAACTCCATATATTGAATGAAGTCATAAGTTTTGCACAGAAAAGCACTGAGCAGGGCTCATCATAATTTGCGCTCTTGTTGTCATCTTCATTTTTGAACTACCTTTTTGTGGTGTTCTCCAGCTGAAGTCTCAGTGAAGCAGACTTCTCCGAACCGGCCCTCTACTGAGACTACCGTGGGCCCTGTCCATAAAGAGTCCACAACGGTCAATAACAAGCCAGAGGTGGTTGAGAAGAACCAGGAAACGAACCCAGAGCTCTGCCAGGAAGGTCGGCTCTTTGAGAAACGTGTCCTCAAGGTTTGTTCTCATTTATAACAAGAAATCGTAGCACGTGCATCTTGTTGATTGGAACAATACAAAAGAACGTGAAATGGGGAAAAGAGTCTATGCATGGATATTAGGAGCATTTATCCAGGACGCCATTATTATCAGGTCTTACTGCATACACTGGATACACAGACAAAACTTTAACATTTGGCAAAGTACTGAAAACTGTGTGTGTTACATCTACAGTTTTTGTTGCAGCACTTGTTTTGGACACATGGAGCTTTGTTAAGCATTCAGAATGGGATTGCTCAGGATTAATTGTGACATACCACAACAGATATACAAGAAATACTTCTACATCACTGAATTACATCATTAAGAACAAAGGATTAAAAAAAATGAGTGTGCAGTTATATAATACAGTCATCTTTGTTCTTTCTACATTAGCTGGAGGAGGAGTTTCGCCAGCAAATCCTGGAGAATGGAGTCGCTGGCACCATTAGTCAGGAGCTGAAGGACAAGCTACGAAAGGTCAGATTTCCCGCTAGTTTATGAGCAGATGTCTTGATGTTACTAGTGACTACAAGTCTCTAATATGCTTTGCATATAAGGTTACCAAGACACGTGGACAAGTCAGTTGTAATGAAACCCGCCACATGTTCATGACTATCTGCAGGTTGTAGGGCAGAGCAGTGGTGGATTATCTGTGCACGATCTGCCTGCTGAATACAAGGTAAGAAAACGTCACATGAGTTTGAGACAAATGAATGTTGGCATTTTGGTTTTGTTTCTTGCTTTTTTTTTTTTGATTCCTTACTGATCTATAAAATAGACCTCCCTCACATTTCGCCCGCCTGCCCCTAATAGTGATTGTAAAGCGGGACAGTTTCAGGACAAAACTGTTTCTGTGCAACGGAGCAGAGCCCAGGTGATGATGAAAGATGTGCGGCGACCTTACTGGGGAATCTCACCTCTGTCGGTTTTGGCTCCACAGAAGCTTTTTGGCGAGGACCTGCCGCTGCAACAGAGCGGCTTTGTCAGCGTCACTGAGCTGGTCAATGCCATGAGCGACACCTTCAACCTGAAATCTGCAGGGCATGACAGCGGACAACACTGGATAGTCGTGGACATACAGGACAGTAAAAATGCACAATCGGGTGTGTATGTGTTCAAATCCCAGCTGTCAATATCAAGCTAATTACTTAACACCAGGCATTTCATATGGGTTTGATATGCAAAATGTATACTGGAACTCTATTACTTATTGCTTTATATTGATTTGCTTTTTATTTGCATCATCTTTGACATTTCACACGGCCAACCGAGCACTCAGACTAAGGTTGGCTGGAGACATGATGGAAAATAGTGGACATGGACAATTTGGTGATTACACTCAGTGCTATCACCAGTTAATGTTGTTCTTGAGATTGGAGTACCCCCCCTATAGTTATTTATTTGCTACCAGTGTCTCATTATGACACCAGTCTGTTTGATTCTGCAATCAATTTTTTTAATAACCAATGACCTGTTGTAAAAATATGAGATGTCATGTTACAAAGCATTCTTGTGCTTTTAACTTAATCTTTAAATGTATTTTATTTTGTAGACCCAAAGGTGCTGCCAATTACAAGCTACTACCTCAGCTGTGGAGAGTCTCCTTGGGAAGGCAAACTGGAAGGAGACAACGTTGACGAGACAGCAGATGACGAGAAGAAGGAGCTAGAGACCAGTAACAATTCCAAGACCCAAGAAATGGTTAGTCATCGAGCAGGTGTCAGTGCCCCGTCGTCAGCGCACCCCGCTGCGTACAGCTCACCGCTCTCCCTTTGCTTTTCATGTGTCCGTCTGTAGGTGTCTCAGATGTACCCTCCCATTCAAGTGCATTGCAGCCGTGCGGTGCCCCCGGACGCCCTGCAGGGTCAACGCCTCAAACAGACGATGCGCCGCGGAGCTCGAGAGCTGGTAGAAGTCCTGGTGGAACAGGTGGGGTCGCCCGGACAATTCCACATCCGCTTCAGCGAGAGCGATGAGGCCCGAGCTATGGAGGACATGATGATTGAGATGAGGTGGTGGACATGTTGGCTGCAGCTTAGTCAAGCTAATGCTAACTAAACCTATGCTGTAAAACATTACAACATTTAATCAGCAATGTCAACATAAACTTCCATAACACCCAGTCTCTTTTTAAAAACACATTTTTTTTTGTGTCCTTCAGACGATGTTACACCTGTTCCGAGGTGTCGGAGCGCTACCGCCTCCCTGAGCGATTTGTCCGACGGGGTCAGGTCTGCTGCGTGTCACCCAAAGGAATGTGGTTCTACCGGGTGGTGATCCATCAGATCATCAGCCCCACTCAGGTGGAGGTGTTCTATGTCGACTATGGCGACCTGACCGTGGTACAGAGCGCCAACCTCAAGTTCCTCAAGTAGGGGCGCCTCGAACATTTAAACAAAACTGCTGCTGCTATTGAACCGATCAGTGTGCCTGTTCTGCTGTGCTCTCTACAAATCATCTCTCTGTTTCTCAGGTCATGTTATTCAGCTCTTCCAGCACAAGCTGTCCCATCGTCTCTCGCTGGAATCAAACCCACCGCTGTGAGTCTAATAGCTTAATCTAATAATGTATTCCCTGTTATCTGACAAATGTGAGCTGCCTTGCAGAGGCCTGCACTAACGTCTAGTAAATACCACAGTAGTCAGCTGTATCTCGCATCCATCCTGCATTACTACTGTTGTCAGTTTTGAATTTAATGTTCCTTCATGCATTCATACTTCATCGTTGTGAGTCTGATTGTCCTAGTATATACAGTTTATTTGCCTTTTAACTTGACAAGTTCACAATCAGTGTTGGATTGTTTTCCTCTTTTTGTTCCTGGCCCACCAACCCCATCAAGATTTATTACTGTTCAAATGTTTCACAAGAAGGTAAAGAAAAGCACAAAACAGTACTCTGGTGCTATGTTGTTTTAAATAAAGTAAGAACCAATAGCAAGTGAGTAGTGTGTTGTGCTTTTGCCTTGCTACTTGCAGCTGCTCACATTTTAGCTCTAATGTGAATAAATCCAAACAGTCAAACTGCAGACGTTACGAAATTAGTGTTTCGCCTCTCGCAGGGCGGCTGGACTGCTGAGGCCACGGCGTCTTTCCAGAAGCTGTGCTGTGACCACACCCTGGTGGGCGCTTTGGATTGTTACACTGGAGATGTGCTGCAGCTCTACCTGTGCGACACACACACCGATAAGGACCTCTACATCCACACTGTGCTGCTGAGCCAGGGCCACGCAACAGCCTGCAGCCCGGCAGCCAGTGCAGCAGTGAGCCACACAGACGCAAACAAACTTATTTGTACCGTGGTCATAATAAACAAACGTAGCTGATTGGCTGGCAGGTATCCTTTTTAGAATATATAAAGATATACCAGCACACGCCTACGATACTAAATCATCGCTTTAGATATTTACCTCATAATAAGGAGTAGTGATGATAATCGTTTGCATCATTCATATTTTTAATTGAACTTAGTTATTAGTTTATTCTGAATTATGAGTCAGTCTGACGACAGACAAAGGTTTTGTGGCCGTGATATAAGTAGAATATTGAAATACACTTGATATATGTTTGTACTTGATCCATACACACACACCTAAATAACTTGTATCGTTCCTTTTTCTGTCTGTAGCTTTGTGTCCAGCTCAGCCCAGTGAGTCTTTACCTGAGGGAGGGAATGGTTGACCTGCCAGAGGTAGAAGAGGAAACCACTTCCTCCCCCAAGTCAGCAAACATGCTTGAACAGTCAATGTCTGTTTCGCTGAAGGTACTCCACACACACACACACACACACACACACAGCTAACTGCTGCTGTTCCATGTAAAGATCTTTTGAATACAGCCTAACTGGACATTAGTGTCAGTTCTGGGGTGCTTGAATGTTTTTGGTGGATTTGCAGCTTCATGTCTCAATAGTTTTTTTTATCTATGAATGCACTCTTTGTCTCTTCTCTCACTTCCTCTTTCTCACCCAATCTTTTAATGTTGCTGTAAAGCTTTTATTTTCCGCTGTCCATAGCTCTTATCTTACCAGCCATACTGTCAGTGCTGCAAGGCCCACTGCAGCACCACGCACCCTCAACACACACACACACACACATCCACATCCACTTGCAAATGGGGGTGGTTGCAGTCAGATGCTACTTAATGTATAGTCAGACTTTTCAGAAGGTCACAGCTTGTAGCTGGCCAATAAATAAGATGACAGCAAGTCAGCTGGCTATTTAATGGACACTGGATTACACGATTGTCTCTCTCATGTTAATGAGTGGATGGTGGTTAAACTACATATAGTAGTCTAGATTAGACGGATCAGCAACGGCAGAACAATGAAATGATAAAGGAAACAAACGGAATAAGGCCACAGCAACCCCCAGTTGACTCACCAGATTTTGAAATAACATTTCTGGGAGGGTTTTAGTGTTTTATAGCACAAACAGCTGGAAGCAGATAGTCGGCCTCAGTCAGATGTCTTTTCCTAGATGTCTCATTAAGCTGTAGGAAAAATCCAGAAAGTTTTCTTTTTTTGCAAGCCAACATTACAACATGCTGCTCTGAATAATTACTTTGATGTGAACATTTAATGGGTACGCCTGAATCATTAATCACTGTCACCTGCTAAGATCCTCACAGTATCCTCTATACCATTTGTATATTAAATGAAGGTCTAAAAAGTAGCTTCATTGAAAACGTGATCTTTGCAGTATTAAGCAGTGCCTCTTTCCCCCTGAAGGTTTTATTGCACAAGTAATATTTTCTTCTGAAGGTAATGGAGGTAGCCAATAATTTAGGCATTTCAGGACCCCCTGCAGTGTTCAGAACAATATCTGCGTTAACAGGGTCATAAATCTATTGCAATAAATGAACAACTTTTACAGAGGCCTTTGTGTTTCATACGTTAACATAAAAACAATGCCACCAGCCGAAATGACTTACAATATATCAGATGGCCGAATGTGCAAAATAACATACAATTAAAGGATGTAGTGTATGTTTGTTTATGAACCAATGAATCAACATGCAGTAAAAACCACAAACGGCTAAAGATCTGTTACATTTGTTAAAGAAATATGAACGTGAAGGATACAGGGTCGTTTCTTGGTGTCTCAGGTTGAAGAGGAAGAGCTGCCCTCCCTGGAGTTTATTGAGGACAATGAGGTCAGCCACATCCAGGTATGACCACCTGATACTGACCTCGTCCATCTACACCTCCACTGCCTCCATTTCATGTAATAGCAAATCTTGGAGGCAGATTTCAGGTTCTGTGTGGCACTTCACCATTGCTTTGGTTTGTACTTCTGCATGTTGACAAAAAGATATGTTTTACATAAAAAAAACCCACAATTGAACAAACACTTGTTTATTTATTTGTCTTGTTCAGGTTAAGGAGACCGCCAAACGATTCAATGCTCTGCTAAATGACCAAACCCTCAGCTGTAGTGAGTTGGGCTGGGCCTTGAGCAACGACTCGGCCCCTGCCGGACCTTCCAGTCCCATCTCCAGCCCTCTCGCCCCTCCAGATTTGATCCAGACCAAGACATTTCCAGCTCGCTGTAAAGCCGATCTTAAAGTAAGAAGACAGCCAATGTGTTTGGTTCTGCGGGAGCAAAGTCACTGTGGATTTATTTTATTTTTTTAAGCACTTTAAAAACAGCATAATACGTGACAATTGGATTTGTGGCAATTCCAGAAACTGTGCTCTGTTCTCAGACGCTGAGCACGACTCCTCCACCAACTCCATCCTGCATTATTTCCACCTCCTGCCGTCCGACACCAGAAGAGGAACAGCACCGGCCAGAGGTGGCTGCCCCCCCGTTGGTCAGACCACCTCCGTTCCTGAGGACCCTGGGCCAAGGTACATATAGATTCATACCAATGTACTTTTTGAGAGAAGTACACGACGTGCCCGTGAGTCATGACTTTAAGAATCCAAGCTTATTCAAAGTGAGAAACTGCAACAGATTCCTAAAAATAAATAAATACGCTGCCTCTTTCTTGTATAGCGATAAGACAGTTTAATTTATTGTGAAGCTATTTTCCCATGTGAATTTGTTGTTGAGTTTATTGATCATAAACAAAAAAATATAGCACCACTTTTTATGCGGCACTACCCTTTTGTGCCTTGGTTCTATCCAGTCGACTGTAGATCAGAATAGAAAATTCTGAAGGGTCTAGTTAAGCAAACTGCTTTGTTACACAGTAAAAACATAAACATTTGATTTGAACATGTCTTTATATCATTTGTATTTTATCGGTTCATCCAGGTCGTAGAAGGCTAATGTACCCACAAAGGCTTCTCTTGTCTCCTGCACACGCAGTCATTTTCTAATAGGATTATACAATGACCTTCATTAACCTGCACATGTACACGCAGAGAGAGAGAAGCCTTCAATAAAATTAGGCTGTGTCCATGGATGCAGAGAGGGCGTATTGATTTCCATCCTGCTGCTTGCAGTGGTGGATGTACCTGCACCGAGAACCTGACACAGATTCAATTAGACCTGTTACCAGAGCTATTTGACCCAACAAGCTGCTTTCATTGCATTGCATTTGTCCTGATATCAATACTGGTGCTCCACCATGCTTCTACTTGCACGGTTTTTTAATGAAGGGGGGAAAAAAACCAAAACTAAGTGGGTCAAGGCAGATTTATCTACTAATCGCTTTTTGTGAACTGTATTGTGAACACAGTGTTTCACACAGCTGCACAAATGCAGATAAAAAAACAAGATAGAAACAAGAGTTAGTACATGACAGATTAGAAAGTGTGTGTGTGTTATGTACATACAGACAAGCACAATCTGCTGACAATATTCCCTGTAGTAAATAGCAATTCTTCCCCTTCCTACTTATTGGTTTGTTGGTTTTCCTCAGAAACCTCACATTGCAGAAACTTGACTAAAACAATAATAAATAAAAAAAACTATGCAAGCAAACTACTGCTCAGCATATTTGTTACATTCATAAGTGAGTCCTCGCTTGTTGTTGAGCTGCTACTCAAAGAAAACTGTGTGCAGTATGGCACAGAACTGAACATGACAATCCAAGGTTTTTAAAGAAAGATAGATAGATTTTAAATTATCTTTAAAGCTTAAAGAGTAACTTTTCTTTTGCTTTTGGTGACCTCCAGTGGTTAAAGCTCCTACTTAATCTTACTGCTGAAATATTGAGGTGTACTCGGGCTCTGCTGGGTGCACCCTGGTTCAGACTGTCTTCAGTTCAGTAGCACGTTCAGTCTGTTGCTAGTCCAAGCTATGTTCCATTCAAAACTACACTATACAAGCACAACACATAAGATTAACAGCTCAGCAGCCACTTGTTGGCGACATTGCCTTTATTTAAACACAATAAATCATTGAGGGCCGGCCCTGATTTACAAGGATGTTGAGTAATCATTTATAATAAAATATACAAGATAAGAAAACTATTTAAACAAAAAAATAGTTCATTAAAGATAGATGTGCTTTTAACAAGGGAATATAAGCTGAGCTGACAACAGCACAGTGAAGAGCTCCACTGCTAACGGCTCATGATTTGTACAGTGACGATTGTGATTCAGGCGTCAGTTCTCTTTGACCGTTCATTGATAAAGATTAGTCCACACACGTACTGAACACCTCCAGTAGTATTTGTAATGTATTTTTATTGATATTAATTATGTGTTTTGTTTTTCCCCCTGTTGTCCAGCTGTTGGTCTGCCTGTTTCTCCGCTCCGTCTGCGAAACACCGGCCTCCTGTTTCCTCTGTTTGGGGCCAGGTAGGTTGTGCCTCCTACATCCGCCCCAAACCGAACCCCTGACTCAAGCGCCTGAATGAGTCAAAACACAAAGAAAGGAGTAGTTATTCCTTTACTAACTACACCACTGATGACATTTGAGAATCCAGTTTGTGAATCATTTTGTCAGCGAGCACTTGAGTCATGTATTGACTTGTACTTTTTTTTTATAAGTACATTTTCATGTATTTTTAATCTATTTTAGATTAAATCGTTGTGTTTTCTCTCTTCTTTGTAGTTTGATATCAGTGTAATAGTATCAACAATACAGGAAATGGATGGTTGTCCTCTTTTTAATGTGAATAAGCTTTTGAAAGCTTTTTGTTTAAAAAGAAAAATGTGTGAAACATTTTCTCAGAAGCCATCAAGATGTTTGATGTTTACATTTAAATTTTCTTTTATTAATGTTGCTGTTCTGGACAGGGTTAAAACATTTCAGTGCTGTTATAATGAATATTAAAGAAACCTGTAAGTCCCGATAAATATATTATTATTTTGAAAAATAAATTTATTTGATGTTTTAGTATTTTAGTTTGTGTCTTAGCATTGGGTTTTTTGATGTGGATGTTTCTTTCCACTAGTTTCTTATTTTGCTTCACTGGATCCTGTGTCTAAATAAACCTGTAGACCAGTTTTAAACACAATGCTTAACATAAAGACAAAGACCTTTTTTTTCCTTATTCTTTCAAACATGAACTATTTTAACACTCCTATAAGTAGCGTGTGCAGGAAAATGATTACAGCTAGAATATTTAACATATGAACAGAGTATATAATCCAAACATGTAACCAAGAAATTATCTTTCAGCATTCAGACTTTCTCCTGGCCTCTTCCCACAGGGTCAAGTTTCTGGCCCAGCACTCAGTCACTCATCCTGTTAAGCTGTAAATTAACAGGCATTCAAACACAAACAAGGAAATGTCAGAAGCCAAATACTGCCACTGCCGTAAACTGCAAACTTGAAGTCTAATGGAATTCACCTGATGTGTGAAAAACATTGCATATTGATATAAAAAAAAAAATAGTGCATTACATGTTATGTGTTAATACTCGTGTATAAGGTTGATTTTGTGGATTTGAGTGAAATGTCTCAACTATTGTATGGATTATAACATTTGAGAAAGACATTCATGCCCTCCTCAGGATGAAGAGTAATTACTTTGGCGCTGATGAGCAAAAGTTAACACGCTAGCCTATGGGATGAAGAAAAGAAAAAAAAATTGCAAGGTTGAAAATAGGTTTTGAATGTCTGAAAAAGGTTTTGCAAGGTTGAAAATAAGTTAACAACACCCACTTTTCAGAGATTGGCCCCCACAGCTGCGAGTCATGTGATTCCTGGCAGTGTTTTCACACAGCTCAGGTTTGAAACTCCGCAACTCTGTCTTCGAAACTTCGAGAGAAAAAAAAGAGGCGGGAGCATGTTGCTCTTAACCTATTGCTGCTCTCTGCCAATTTACGGTCCAATCACATGTCGTCGTATTTGCCGGGTTGGTGGGACTGACTGACTGACTGCTCCGCCAGTGACTCACGCGTTTTAGGATGCGCGGTTCTCTGTGCTGTAGTATCTGTGCCAAGTGTCAATGAGCCCTTGTGAAATCCGGTATCCAGTTCCTTTAGTACAACCATGGTATGCATGCTAGCATTAGCATGTAGCACAAAGCTGCACTGTAACTTGGTACAGCCTCACAGAGCCGCTAACATGACTGTAGACCCTCCCCCTCCTGCAGAATCCTACAGTGTAGATCAATTGTAACTAAATATAGGAAATGCTCCAGTCAGTTTTGTGATTTCAATGTAATTCTGCAGTCGTGGCTCATCAGGACAATGTCAGTGTGACTGTCAGCAGGGGAATTAATCCGTACTCATTGTTGCTGAGTCACTAAAACGTCTTGTTTGTACAGATGTGCTTTCCTGCATTTGACTTGCGTGACTCAGCGCTTCCAGCGAGGCCGCACGCGAGCAGCCGCATCTTAAAACCGCGTCGGAGGGAATATGAATGACTAAAGAGACAAGATCGGCGCACACGAACAATGAATAAAACAAACCCCCACGAGAGCGTCCCTAAACTCAATGGCGCTCATTGCGACGGGTCAAGGCACTTTACTGAGCCGTGCTGACAGTTGTGGAGCGAAAA
Source organism: Nannoperca obscura (assembly GCA_036024295.1). Lineage (NCBI taxonomy): Eukaryota > Metazoa > Chordata > Actinopteri > Centrarchiformes > Percichthyidae > Nannoperca > Nannoperca obscura. Next base: position 25,680 of record JAVQJL010003569.1, read on the forward strand.
TATGTTTGTGTTATTTGGACCACACAACCAAATACGTATTCAAAGACGCTCCACAATTCCAAAAGCTCCTTTTTTCACTTTTCCAAAAAGAGTAAAATAAGTTAATGTAATCCTGAAACCGTTGGAGAGGCTACAACTTGAAACTCGAGCTCAGTTACCAAAATGTGCTCAGACTTATAAAGGTTAAAGCAGAATGTGGCGTCCTGGATCTTGCAGGGCTTCCTGACATTTACTGGCTCAACCAATTAGCTTTCTAAAAGGCCCCTGATGAGAATAGCTCCTCCTGTCACTCTAACACAGCAACACAATGAAGAACATTAACCTGCAAACTGCACACACACACACACACACACACACATTTACATACATGGCAAATATTGTACCTAAATACTGTCTTTGATGTGTAACACAATCCTTATGTCTAATTTGCATGCATACACACAATCACACAGTATCCATTTGTTTTATCAATCAAGTACATGACAATCCAACCTGTACATGCAGACCCTGTTCCTTTTTAGTATTATAAAATGACTAACTTTGGCCTTCGTGCACACAAGTTGTCCTGATTTTCAAGCAGACAAACAATAAGCATGCATATAATCACACACATTTTTCACCAACACACAACTAAAAGCTTTTACAAATGCGCACACACACACACATGCAAGGCATTGCATGATATACACTCCAGTAGTGTGTGTGTGTGTGTGGAGGAGGGGCGAGGGTTGGTAAGGCAGACGCACAGTAAACCTTATTACGCAGGAGAGTAATGTGGTTGCAGCTGAATTAGCAGCCGAAAGCAGCAGAGCACCAGTGTGCTGAATGAAACATGAAGATTTGATTTCTGAATGTCTCGAGCCCGAACCAGACCGTCAGAAGAGGACTGCGTCTGTTTCACAGGCGTTGGTATGCTGATTATCCGAGTATGAGATGGGGTACTATTGATCACCTGGGTGGTTGTCTCCACTTTTTTACAATAATGTTGCGTTCAGTGAATCCTTCAATGTTTCCACCTGAGCGGGAGCGGGGAGCTAGCTGAAATTCTGCCGAGTCTGAACACACAAACTCAATGAGATGGATCAATGATGGCATGATGAGTTCACAGTCAAACAGATATTAACCATGTCTACTCGCATCTGTTGAGACAGTCAGGTGATGCCTGTGCAAGACAAGGAACTTAGATATGGCCACCAGAGGGCAGTAGTGGGGAATAACTATGTACAGTACATTTACCAAAAAACTGAAGTACAATTTTAAAGTTAGTATACTATACCATTTTCTGCTATTTCTTACTTATTCAATACATTTCGGGGTAAATATTGTACTTTTTTTCTCCAAGTATTATTGTAATCAATATTTTAGTTGTTGGTAGTAGACTAGTAATAGTATTAGTAGTGTCTGAGTTTTTTTTTCCACACTCATTTGAGAAATAAAATATCTGGAGGAAGCGCAGATTATTTGATATTGAGTTTAAAATATGTCATGATATATTGTTGTTGATGTTGTCCTTCAGTGTTTAGCCAAATCACAGAGATACAAAGGGCAGAAACATCACATCTGGCCAGTAGACTTCACACTGCATATTGGATCAGCTTTGTGACCAGGATGTTTAAGAATGATTAGCTGCACAATCGGGTCTTCCTCTTTCCTTCCAACCATCCTTCCAACATTGCTGTTTTTAAAATGATCTTCCCTGCAGCCCAGCTCCATTCGCATCAAGCTTTTTATTTGTTGTGCTCTTGGGTTTTTATAGGTTACTTTAGTGTCCATGCGTGTGTTCTCTCTGCTTTTCAGTGGTGAGTGATTTTGGATGTTCGTGTGTGTCCACGTGTTCGTTCTGATGGGTTGTGTAGTATTCGAGGAGGTTTGTGTGTGAGCAGCGGTGCGTGTGAATTTATATGCTGTGTGTAAATGAGGGTGTATTGAGTCACACTCATCCACTGAGAGATCATTTCTAGAAGAGAGGCGCCTGTGTTTTTTATCCCTGTGTCAAAATTCTTATCTGCTGTATTAATTTGAGGACATTTCGAAGAAGAGTGGAGAGCTTCATTCTTCTGCTAATCTCTCAGGCCTCTAGTTCTGCCACTTCTATACACACACACACACAGCGAGTCGGGTTTATGTGCCTCGTGGGGACATTACGTTGACTTACATTCATGTTCTGCAGATGTACCCTAACCTTAACCATGACTACTACTTGCCTAACCCTTAACCTAACCTTACCCTAACCCTAACCTCAGTGGGACCTTTAAACATGTCAGCTCTGTGAAATTCCGAATCTCCCCCATGGGGACCTCATTTTTTGTCCCCACGGTGACACAAGTCCACATGTCTCAGTGTGCAATCAGGTTGAAAAAAAAAACCAAGTACACACACACACACACACACACACACACACACACACATCAGCAGAACCAGGACTCCTAATGAAGCTTTCACCGTCTACACATTGGATTGATGTCATGCTTAGTTAACAGTTTCCTTGTTCCTTCTAACTCCAAACAGTACTGTATTCACCACTACATGAATTTTTTTCTTGTTATATGTCCAGGCAGGATTGTTCATGAAAATAATAGTTTAACTGTATTTGAAACCATTACATCCCCCTCAACTTTGGAGGAAATTTTGGGAAAATGTGCTCATTCGTTTTTTTTTAAGAGTTAGATGAAAAGATCAATACAGCGAGCTTGGAAAAAAACCCCACCTACCAGCACCTCTACACTTGAGTAATGAGCATGTTAAATCTTGTCTGTTTAATTCATTCACAAACAAATGTACTAAAGAGACAATTAAAAGTTCAGTGCCGTAAAATTTTTGGCAATCAAAGGCTGGATGTAGTGACTTCCTGGACACCTCACGGTGATGACGAGCACTTAACTCCCCGTTAAAGTACTGCTTGTAGTTTTTACATTTCTCTTTGTGTACAGATTAAACAAAGAACACATAACGTGTAATTGAATAGAAGTTAGAGGTGTTGGTAGCCAGACAGCATTTATGCTAAGCTAATATAACCACCTCCTGGTTCTAGCTCTGTTTCCTAAATTGTCAAACTGTTTCTTTAACAGTTAACCCTCATGACAAACACAGGACACCAGGACCCTAAGGAGCTAATATAATATATATATATGGTTTAACCTGTAATTTAAACTATATAGAGAACTCCAGCGGATTGTGTTTCAGCACATCTCAACAGAACAGTAAACTATGTCTGCCTGTTTTGGACTGTACTGATCATCACTGATCCATCTGATAGTGTTGTGTTTCTCTACTACAGTACAGATGTGTTAGCTAACCAGCACAATCAATATTGAATGGATGCTAATGGTTAGATAGCTAGCAATGGATATTATAGTAGTGGCTGTAAAAGTCATTACTGGTAATTTTGTACATCTTACATTTTTACCTTTTTTTGTTAAGATAAAGCTTCCTGCCATCTGTCATGATTACACCCCCCCCCCCCCTCACCCCATAATTCCCAGCTCTGCCTCCTGTTGGTCAGAGAATTTATGGCTCTGTGAATTAATGGAGGCCTTGAAGAGACCCTGGGGGGCAGAGGAGAGCTGCCTGTTGGAAGGACAGAGGGAAAGAAGGACCATTTCTTTACCTCCCCGTCTCCTCGATGGTCGCTGTTATGATTTCACATTGGTGTTAAATGTCACAGTTTAAACTTTGCTCCGTGAAGTGACTGCTTAGCCCTCCTCCCTTGTAGCAAATCTTTTTTTCAGGAGGATCTGTGTCTGTAACTACTAGAGCAAAACTACAACTCAGAAAGGGAGTTTTTTCCAGTGTGTCACCACAGCATGTCCCCTCTAACAAAACTCAAAACACATTCGTATACAAGCCACCTTTAGCAGTTAATTAGCTGTAAGTTTGGCAGTTCCAATATGAACATTAGCACTATCAACTTTACAGCTGCACCGGAGTCGACCGTACAGACAAGCTACCCTTTAGCTAGTCTGGAGGGATGAAGGAGATGATTTGGTACTTCTGTTCGATGTTGGATGAATCAAAGCTGGCTGCTGACAGAAATCGTGTGATAAAATGAAGCAACAGATTATTAAACCTACATTTACTTTGAACATAAAAGTTCATTCTTGACCATGAAAACAGTAGTTTGACCAAAAAAACCTTTAAGGTTTATTAGCTCTGGCCCTGAGTTACGATAGTTAGACGTGGGTGAAAGCTCAGAATAAAAACTAGTAGGTGGACAATTTTACACTTTAGTTTAGTTTAGGCTGTTTATCTGTTTTGATTTGGAAAATGTATACCGTATTACAATAACCCGGCAAACTCCAGTAATTCTCGAGTGCTCAGAGATAGTCTTCACACATCCCTTACATCCCTTACAATAGATAAGAAAAAAAATTGCAAATTCCAAAGCAGCTGTGTTATTCTTGTATTCAGCATGGTGGAAATGTACAGAGTAGATGTTGAAATTAAACTGTCAAGTAACACATCCATTGTCCATGTTCACGTCACTACAGGTTCCTCAGACCACCTGCTACACTTCCTGCTGTTCTCCACTCGGATGCACATGTGGCCAGTGTTGTTTGCCAGCAGCATCCAGCTGCAGCTGAGCTCCAGGCTCGGTTAATATGCGATAGCACACACTGACAGTTCCATTAAACCGTATTTATGGCAGCCACAAGTAATCGATATGCAGATACGCCAGGCTGTCCGCATTTGCAGAATTGTCTTTGGTCCAGCAGTGCAATGCATCAAACTGCCATGCTCAGTGACAACAGAGACAATATACACCATCACTGGGTATTGTTTGTCCCCATAGACCTCTCTCTCTCTCTCTCTCTCTCTCTCTCTCTCTCTCTCTCTCTCTCTCTCTCTCTCTCTCTCTCTCTCTCTCACTGTCATTTCACTATGTACGAGAACAATGCACATATTGCCAAATGTGGCTCCGAAGAACTCCACACAAAAGGTTATGTAGATCAGTTTTCCAATGAGGAGGGGGCCATGTTGACATGAGGGCAGAAGCGGCTAAGTTTCCTCCACGACAATGGCTGCAGACTGACCCAGCAAATCTTTGGACCTAAGGGCTGGATGCGGAGCAGATGACGTGCCTTGCCCCGACCGTTTAACATGACTACAAGACCTGCCCCCGTGGGACTTTCAGAAGCGGAAATGTGTGTTGGGCATAGCAAAGAATGCACTAATCTGCTGTTTATTAAGTGTGGGGTAACTTGAGATTGGCGATTAAATGGAGATTTGAGCGTGATACAGCCGCTCCATAGGCACAGTCACATGGTGCTGGGGCTTGTCTCGGTTCAACATATGGGCCTTGCTAAATGTGTGAAAGACTGCGAGTAGCGTGTGCACTGTCAAGCTTGCCAATCAAGGACCCAGCCTGTGACAGTGAGCTGCTTAACAAGGATTTAATGTCCCTGATATTTCTGATATTTCTGTGAAGCAAGCAGGGTACTTGATCATATCTTTACAGCAGGGGGGGGGGGATGGATGTAGAAGCAAGAGCTCGGCGACGTGCCAACACCAGCTCTAGTCATTCAAGAGGGTTGAGTTTTGGATTTGGGGTTAAGGAAACAAGATAATGTTCATTTAAAAAGTCACAGTCATGATTCAAATGCTTGCATCTGCCCCTCTGTGGCTCCTATGATCAGCCAGAGAGTGTGCTCCCAGTACATTTATCTCTAACCTTTCTGTGTGCTTGACTTAATGTGTCATTGTGTTATGGGTGTATGCATATTATTGGTGTGTGTCTGTATCTGTGTCTGTATGCGTGCAGAAAGTGATCTCTCAGGCAAGCCTGTTTGAGTGCGCTTGAGAACCATTGCCACATGCTTAGATATCACTACCAAAGCTATTCGGAGAAGCAATTAAAATCTGTTTAGCTGTCAGCATGCATGAACGCACCCACCCATACCAGGCTGTCTGAGGAGTCAGGGAAGTCAGATACTATTATTATGCCCCAGTCTCCATGGCAAAAGGCTACATGGGTCAGTGTCAGCCTTAAGGTTAGATCGGCAAACATATGGTTTCAAAACTGTTGGGTTAAGTCTCATTTCAGAATGAATAACTGTTGTCATGGAGGCCATAATTAAGGAACTCTCCCATTACTACATTGTCTCTGCTCAGCAAACAACATTAGAGGTCTGGGATTTTATTTTGGTTGAGCAAGGACATTGAGTAAGACCCTTGAATATATGTGTAAATGTTGATAAACACATTACCGCCTAAATGTGACATAATTCCTGTTGAAAAAGGATGTTGTGGATATTCAGCCTTGAACCTGAGATATAATCTGAAGTGGAAAACATGTGGTTAACATGAGAGGGTTACATGAGGTGTTGGCTTGCTTTATTCCTACGCCTTCTATCACTACCAACTACTTAGAGATTTTTTGAAAAAGAAACAAAAATGTTCAACTTAAATGAACAGATAAATACTTTGTGGAAAGTGACAGATTTTTGGGAAAATCAATATGTAATGTTTTGGAATACAGTGCATCATGCTGGCCATATTACATATTAGCTATGGCTCTCTAGTCAACAGAGGATCTCTCGTGCACCCCCTGCACACTGGGTGATAAAAGCAGACATCAGTTGACTGTAACATGAGTTATATGAGCCCATTATAACATGTAGTAGCCCTTGTTGATTCTGACCCTGGGCGTAGCGGTTAGTTCATACTTAGCTGAGTGTGTCAACTACACACAGGCATGCCTCTGTGCCTTATCAAAGCCCAACCAAAAGCCATTTTAAGACGCTCATATAAATCACTTAACGGCCAATAGAGGTGTGCTTTATTGCGGCCATTGGACAGGGCCTCTTTTGTCAGCTAACGTTCTTTTGATAGTTTTGCAAATCGCAGCTAATAATGCATCTGATAAGATAAGCTGTGGCGGGCCTCTCTCTTTATGCAAGGGATTTTGCAGGAACCCTCCTAGTCGTGTCAATACACTCTTTTGTAAGGAGTGTGTCCGAGTCAACACACCTGAGCACATCAGAGGCCGACATACTCATCTCGGGTCAGCATGTTCACCCCAGGCAGAGTGTGTGTGTGTCTTTGTGTGAGGGTGGGAGCAACACAGAACAACAGACCAAGCTTTGTGCCTGCTGTATTAGCTGCACTAATAACGGCACTCTCAACAAGCTTGCTTGACAGCTGGGTGGGACTTTGAAGAATTCATAATGAAGCGATGCCTCAGATTAGCGCAGGAGCGGCTGCCTTTGAAGAAACAGCTCAGGTTGTGAGGTCCTAATTAGGAATGGCCTATTTTAGTTTGAACACATGCTAAGGAAAGAGTGTTTTGTGTGTAGGCCTGTGTGTGTATACTTATCATCATGTGTGCGTACAAGGATGCTGCCTGTGTGAATTTATGTCTGAATTAATTTTGTTTGTGCGTATGTGTGTGCATGTGTTGAGACAATGAAAGCTGTTAATTTGATTTTTCTGTGAGCTGTGAGCTTGGACTTTAGTGCCCCCTTGCATGAATAGGCTGCAGTTCAGATATGTTGTGTGTGTGTGTGTGTGTGTGTGTGTGTGTGTGTGTTTGTGTGTGTGTATGCAAACAGGTAAGCAGTCAGGAGAAAAGTCCAAGTGATCACCTGGACTCATATTGATGCTATTTCAGCCACACTGACCCACTAATGAACATACATGTATGCACACAAAGACACATATATATATATATCTACAGCTCGCCCCCCCTCTTAGCTTTTCTTCCATCAGCACTGCAGCAAAACAATGGTGGAATGTTCTGGCCTGTTACCATTCCTCAGTGGCTCTCTGATGAAGGAGAGCCAGGGATAATCCAGGCCATCCTTATCAGTGGCAGGGATCCCATTTCCATATTCAGGCCCTGCTGGCTGATAAGAGCAGCTCCTGATAAATGTGTAGTGATGGAGTGATACCTGTGGTCTAAAGTTGATGAGAGCCTTATGAATGGCTAAAACAGAGAGGTGATGAAGGGGGTGGGGATGGAGGCTGGACAGTAGCTTTCAGCAGGCCTGATAAAAGCAAGAAGGAAAGGATTGTGATTAATGTGCCTAAGTGGCCCGGGTTCACAGGCAGGCCCTTGCCAGAGACTGCTCTTAAGAGAGGTCACCTCCACAACCATCCGTCACAGGCACACACAGACACGCCATTACACACTCTTTGTCAGTGTTTGTGTGTGTATACATGTGCACGCGTATGTGTTTGAATGTTTGGATTAAACAAAAGCGTACATGCATACGTACAAAGCCACATCCAAGCATACCATCTGCACGTGTAAAGATGTATGGCATATTTCACAGTTTTTAATTGTGCCGTTGCTGAGTTCAGGGAGCTGGACACTGGACACTGGGTGGGTGGCACAGAGGGATCACTGACCACTTGAAGAGGACATATGACCTCCATTTTTCAGCAGCCCCGTCCTTGGGGCCAGACAGTCAGACACAAATGCATTATTAATTGGGCTCTGTTTCACTATGTCCATTGCTCCTTTATCAATATGTCGACTATAACCAGAGTCATTCTTCATTTATTGGCTTAGAAAAGGCCCATTCACATTGTAAGTGACATGACATAACATGTGTGCACAAAAACACTGTTTAAAGAATCCCGTGACATATTAGTTATCTGTCTAGAGTGCACTCATGTCTTGATCTGACCTGCCTAAAGCTAGTTTATATACTGCCAGATTTTATAAGTACTGAAACTAAACTGATTTTAAAGCTTAGTAGAATGACTAACAGTGATTTTGCAATTTTTAGCTTAGATTTTTTTCACCTTTAAGCTAGTAATAATTATTGAAATAATTCAGTTCTGACCAGATTGTTAAAAATAAACGATTACAAGAATTTAAACAAAAAATGTTTACAAACTGATAATAAATTACAAAAGAAATGATGATTTTTAATTAAAGAATCAAAAACACAATCCATTATTGTTATTTTTGTTTTTTTAAATAAGTTTGAAGTTGGCAAGGCATGTATGTAGATAACATTATGTTCATATACACAAGTCAGCCATAACATTATGACCACCTGCCTAATATTGTATAGGTCCCCCTTTTGCTGGCAACAAGACGTTAGCAGCAGATTTTTAAGTTCTGTAAGTTGCGAAGTTGGGCCTCCATGGATTGGACTTGTTTGTCCAGCACATCCCATTTATGCTTAACTGGACTGAGACCTGGGGAATTTGGAGGCCAAGTCAACACCTTGAACTCATTGTCATGTTCAAACCATCCCTGAACCATGGACCACTTTTGGTAGGTACTGACCACTGCAGACTGGGAACACCCCACAAGAGCTGCAGTTTTGGAGATGATCTGTCATCTAGCCATCACAATTTGGCTCTTGTCGAAGTTGCTCACATCCTTACCCTTGCCCATTTTGTCTGCTTTGAACACATCAACTTCGAGGACCAAATGTTCATATATAAATAAATAAATGTTTATATATCCCAGAGCTGCCATTTTAATGAGATAACAAGATAAAATAGTGTTTTTCACTTCATCTGTCGCTGGTCATAATGTTATATATATATATATATATATATATATATATATATATATATATTATTATTATACTATACTATAATACCTTGTCAACATTGTATCCACATGGCACCAAGACTCAAACTTAATTTGAATAAATATTTGTAGAAAACAGAAGAGCTGTTTTTTTTCTTTCTCCACAATAAGCATTCTGGTGTTTGAGGATGTTGTTGATTTTGCTGTTGTTTTCTCCACAGGGACAGTTACAAAGGGGCCCCTGTCCCTGGAGAAGTCTTTCACCACAGGGAACCCTTAAAAGTACGTATTAAAAACGCACTGTCTGTCTCCCTCCCATCTCCTCACATCCCGAGGCACCACCAAACACTGTAAACAGCTGGCTTCACTGATATTTTATTAATGATGTTCTTTAATTAGTTTAATTACGTAGAATCACGTTTTTGTGCATAATTTTACCCTCCTTAATGAAAAAGAATCCCAACTGCCATTTATGTATACATAGAAATATCTGCCCTCTGGCTGAGAGAAGTGTAATTGTGTGAGTTTCTTTTAAGAAGGCCTTGTACTATGAGGTGCTCAAAGTGTGAGTCAGAGTAGTGGGCTGGTTTGCTTTGCATGCTTTTTGTTGTCAATCAGGCTTTGTTTGCTGATGAAAGCAGGGTGGTGCTGTGAGAAAGCAAGAGCTTACTCACACAATGTATCATGTTTGGTTTGATTACGCCAGTCATTCTTAGATTAAAACAAAATAGCACATATCCTTTCTTAAGCTTCACAACTTGCCCAATCTTGATTTGTACATGCCCCTGGCAAAATGAAATTTAATTGATAGCATAATTTCATGGCCAAGGCGTTGAATAGTGTATTCTATAATCCATCACTGAAGATTATGAAGTAAGGAAACTTGGACAGCATCATCCATGGTTCATCAAAACACCCAAAGAGCTCTGGGCATAGGAGTGCCGTGTTTCACTGTGACCCACATGCCAAGATGGCAGGTCCACCTGGGACATTTCTCTGTGTTTGCACTGTAACTTAATAAGAGCAGAGCAGTGCTTAAACACAGGGCTTTATTTAGATAGCACAATGGTTAGTCAGCAGCAACATTATCTGACCTCATACATCTTATCATGCAAGGCACTCTGTCAACAGCGTTACTGGAAGAGGACAGCGCTAATGCTCACACACATTAGCATCCCCCATCCTTCAACAGTTTCCAAGATGGCTGCCGGGATAGATATAGGTGGTGGTGGGTGGGGGTGCAACTTGTCAGACACTGATGTTCCACCATGATGACAATGGGAGTAAATGAGGTTTCAGAGACCTCATCTAAGACAAAATCAATATGCTGCCTCCTCAGCTCAGGAGAGAAGCTTTCTGCATTATTTGCTTTAAACTAACACATGGGGAGAGAGAGGAAACGAGCAAAGATGCTCCTGTTTTTGGGGAGCTGGAAGATGTCTGTCTCCACCTACCATCAACATTGTCTCTTCATCTCTTGCACCATCCCACCCGATCAACACACGCACAAAGAAATGATAGATACATTTCTGTCCAGCCCACCTGGTTTGTAGTATCACTCCACGGCCCAGACTGCTTTAAAAGTCAATTACCAGGCTAAATGACTTGAGGAATATCTCTCAAGAATGATGTTTCACACACTTTATCGATGGCAATAGCATTACAGCTGATTAGCGGAACCAAATGTGCTCTTTTTGTAATGCAACACACAGATGGGTAACTGGATCGCTGTGTTGGCTCCAGCAGTCCCCGGACGAGCCCCGCTGGCGGCTAGACTGGAAACATCCCAGAAAGCCTCAGCCCTGAGAGGGGCTAATGTTTCAGCTGGGGCAAAGGAGCTTGGAATGATAATGTTGATTCGCTAAATAGTTGACTTAGAGGTCAGCAGCTTTCACGTGGCACACAGACAATACAGTCCGACTTTGGAAATGCACCAGATTTACTATTTATTGAATGGGGATCAAACTCGAGGAATACCCTGGCAATCTGACACTGACACTGGGATGTGAGCGATTTTCTGTCTCTCTGTCTGTCTGATTCCCTTTTCCACCATGCTCAGACCATCGGATTGTTAACTATGCCAGTAATCACGCTTAGCTAAATTAGTACATATCCCATTGTCCAACCTCATCACAGTTTGGTAAGTAAGAACAAATTATATTGTAGATTCCTAGGATCCTTTCTCTGTTTGGCCCACCAAATGGAGACACTCCAGCAATTAGGGGTTAAGTGTGCTGTTAAGGTCCACCTCAGATACGCAGATATGCGTTAGTGAGTAACATTACAGTGATCACTTTTCTTCAGTATAGAGTAGTGTAAGGGACTTCTTAGCAGGAGGTGGATGGAGAGTTTATGTCAATTTTGTTAATGTCTCAACCCCACGGCACTGTGAGGACAGGCGTACCAGAGTGCTATGCAGTCACCATGGCTGAGCTAGCTGATCATTGGGTCATTAAATATAGTGTAGGCTGACTACTTAATCCACAATGTCTTGTTGTCTTTTTCTGCATGTTTTAAACGCAGAAGATGTGACATGTGGGTATGGAGGCTTTGGAAAGTCATTACTTTTCCTGTTGAGTAATTAGTACAGTAAGATCATCATGAATTACTATGAAGACTTCTTTCATTTATCCAAAATAATACTGTTTTGTTTTGTCAAAAAATATATTATTAAAGGTAATTTTTAATTTCTCATTTTGGAATAAAACTATTCAATTCCTGCTGTCATTACAAGCACATTAGGAAATAGTCAAAATCAACCCCCAATTGTTAGACGAACTACTGCTCCGTTGATGTAGGACTATAAATAATTAACTGTAATTAAGACTATGTACACATCCAGAATGAATAATTTAGGTTAGCATTGATGCATTGACCTACCCTCCATGTTCTTGGATGTGATCTATCAAAATGATGGTAGAGATTCAGGGCAGAAGGGGGTAGAGGAGGGCTGTATAAAGTAGAAATTATAGTGAAGGTGAAAGAGGGGAAGACAGGATGAAAGAGAGCTGGATCCAGCCTTGCTATCAGAAACCCTGCCTGGCATCAGAAGTGCTCCAGGGTATGCCTCAGCCTCTGCCCTGTTAGCATCCTACGCTAATAGCTCAGCTCTATGGATATACTCCTACTCAGCTCCTATCTCTACAGTGCTGGGACTACAATCTATCAAAACAATTTTGGCAAACATTTGCAGCTCTGTTTTTTGGTGCGTGTGTGGAGGTATTTTCCCCCTCCCTTCCTCTTAGCAAAGCTCCTTCCCTTTCCACTCAAACCTTGTCCAAAATCCCACTCCACTGTTCTCTCTTTCTACTTCAGGCTTTGAAATAACCAACGAAACACGGACTGCTGGGAACACAGACACTCTTCAACTGGCTTGACATTAATAACAATATCTTTAATGCTATCACATTAGGGACTGCAATAATTAATGAATGAATAATCACCAATGTGAAAAGTGTTATCAATAATTGTATGAATAATGCACATGCATAATGCATGTTAGTTGCCCCAAGGCAGAATCTGGCGTCTCTGCTCTTGTCCAGGACATGGGCTCTACATGGTGGCGGAGACAGGCCTTGATCAAATGATGGCATACACTACACTGGCCTTACATCAGCTAGCCTTTCTTCTTGCAGCACAGCCCAAGCTGGCCATCTCACTTTCTGATGTGATCCACCCGGCAATGTGCCCTGTCCTTGTTTACAATGGTTTTCTTACAGCAAAACTGGGAGTCAGCCTTGGAAACCAGGCTGGTAGTGGATAGAGGAATCTGGGTATTAGCATTCTACCCGTATCCCTGCTTCATCAGAGCTAATAAGGGAGGCCTGCACTGAGGTCTTTCGTCTAGATTAGGGCTCTTATCACATGCCACCTGCATGGAGCAGCCTGCCATTCATATGCAGATCTGGCCAAGGCAGGACTATGGTGTTTCCTAACTCTGTCACTTCTCATTGCAAATTTCCACCACCAATCATAAACCTTCTTGCTTGCACACATTGGGATGTCTACTATCCCATCCTCTAACCTAGAATTGTTAGAGGCAGATGTGATCAGACTGATAGCAGATCCATGCATCAAAATCTAGACATTATAATTTAGAACCATGGTCTTTTTAATTGACAATCACAATAAAAAGTAAAGGGATTTATTTAGGGATTTTTGCTACAGAAAAATATTGACATACAGTACATATCTTCAATATAATGCAAGAAAATATGCAACACATTGATATTACTCTCCACATAGAGTAAGCATTCAGTATTGACAATATGATTTCAAATAATATGATGCAAAAAAAAGAAGACAGGACTGAAACCTGCAATGTAATTGCTGGCCACTTGGGGGCAGCAGAAACAAGTTGTGAACATAAATTGACATATCATCACCTTATACAGTAAGTTGAAATGGGGAACATGTTGCTAAACAGTTGCTTATAGATCCAGCAGTCACAGAGGAACTTAATTTATTAGGAGTTGGGTTTACGTCCACCTGATGAATGTAAGTCCAATATTAACTCTCTTTTAGCTCAGTTTTTGGTCTCTACCAACTCCTGAGGGTAAAATCTGGGTCTTTTAAGCTGCTAAATGCTCCACTGTGTTCACCGGTTACTTGATAACTTTGTCTTTGATGACTTTGTAGTGTACAATGTGCTGAAACTTGCTATAAACCTCCAAAAAGCCAAGAGGAGCTGCAAATGTAGGTGATATTTCACTGTAGGTTCATCATTACAAGCTACCCCCTTCACATTGTCATTTGATACATTGTTGTAGCAAAAACATTGATAATAGTCACTTTAATGAATGATCAACTATATGGATGAGCAATTAAATGAAATGTGAGAAACATAACGTCAACCTTCGTGTTAGCGTCTCTGAGGTAGAAGTAATTATTAGTGACTCTGAAAGGTTAGACATGTTACGATGGAGTGTCAATAAAGATACAATGGAGAGCACCATGATGGATGGGTCTCATGGGAATGAGTCAGCCAATCAGTGCCTCTCATGAAAACAAACATGTCATTAAACCCAAAGTGTAGATTTCACCCTCATTCTTTTTGTTGGCCATTTATATGAAGCCACCATCAGTTGATTTTTCTTATGATAACCAACCAATCAAAATGGATAATTTTACAGTTCTGACCTGGAAAAATAAAGCGAGACTACAGCATATGGAGGGTGGGACGACAGCTAAATTACTTTAAGTGTGTTTGCCTGGACGCATTGTACAGTGTTGCGATCTTGTGATAGCAGGAAATGTGTGGACAGTGCATTGTCTGGTTGTGTTAGCTACACATGGTTAAAAAATTGGAGGCCTCCTCAGTGGACCACAGTGAGTGATCAAATTGGCTGTCATGGGGGTGGGAGGGGGAGCATTATCTCCCTGAGACAGTGAGAAATGGGAGAGTGGGACATAAGGGGACACATTAATGAATAGGTGGGGCATCTTTTTTTTCCATTTTTTCCCTCCAGCACATTTCCTGGCTTGCCAAGGCCTCCCAGGTTTGTGCAATCTCTCAGTGTCAACATTTTTCTGTAAGGCTGATTCAATTAAGATTACGCCAGTTGCAGAGAGAGAGAGTGACAGGGGTCAGTTTGATTTTGCCGATTGGCTTTGTGCCTTTTGTTTTTTCAGCTCGGGTTACTGCTTTGCCTGCCACACGTACTGGGAAGAGGATAAACTGTCTGTGCCCTGACCAGCTCTGTTGGAGAAAGGCCACTGTGACGCACCTATTTGAAGTCATGAGTAAATATACTACTCTCTGTGGTATGATATATTATGCTCCAATGTGTGCATGTGTGCATATGTGTGTGTGTGTTGTCTCTTTGCCCCTGCATATTTCACATTTCTGTGGTTATAAGCCTGTGTGGTGGTGTGAACGTATGATTGTGTATATGTTTGCATGCACATCCTTGAAAACATCCTTGTTTTGCTGCATTCATCCATGTCAGGACACTTTAACTAAAGGCACGAGGACATGGATTTGACTCCCCTGGCTACCACTAATGCCTCAGCCACTCCACTCCACCACAGTTTATTACAATTGTGGATTCTTTACCAATTAACTAGCACTTGATAACAAAACAGAAATGAGCCCATCCAAAAAGCTCATCAGGGGGGATCTGACAATGTTCTATCTCAAGGGGTGAGTGTGTGTGTGAAGGGGTGGGAGGGTGTAACTTCAGTGTGCTGTAGCTTCAAAAAATAACCTTTATAGCCTCTAATAGACCCTAGGCCTGGCACTAACACAATGCGTTGACCTCTGCTCCACTAGGTCACCCTCTTCTGCCTGGGTTAACATTAAACCCAGGTTTTACCCCACAGCTGCAGCTCATTACAATACCACATAAAAAACGTAGGCAGCCAAACGAGGGGTGCAAGCCACCATTAAAGAGGTGAAGGGGACGATTGTGGGGGCGAATGGAGAAGTGGGTGAAGAGGTGGAGGGGGGTGCGGGGGTGAGTGAGAGGTGGAGAATGAAAACAGAAGCGTTAAGTCATTAGGGTCCATTGTTGCGCTCAAACGGCTGCCACACAAGCTCTCTGTGAATGGGAAATGGAGCTTAATGACCTGAAAAGGAACTTCAAAAGCCGCGACAATAGATGAGAAGGGGCGTCCCCACTCGAATGTCACTCTGCCACTTATTGCTAAGTTGGAGAATGGCTGGGCTGTTTAGATTGGTAATGTGATGAAAGTAAAACTAGCTTGGTGCTTCCTATGTAAATGTCCCTTTCCCCCATTTACACATGGTCCTCTTTCAAATAAATAGTTCTTAGCAATTTATTTGCAAATACTCATTCATTTTTCAGCATTGCTATTTCACATTATTATTCAGTACATTGTATTCAAATATAAAGAGATGGTCAGTGAGTGTGTGTGGATGTTTGTGTGTACATTATTATTGTTAATCTGTGTCAATTAATATATTTTGTGTACTGTCATCGTAAGTCAGTCAATGAGATTTAAATGAGAGAAATGTAACTGATGTACTGTGTGTCGTATAATACTTGCAGATCCTCCATGCACTGCCTCTCTTTCTATGTTAGCAGAACCAGCCGTCTGTTAGCTAGTTGGTGTCAGAGGCAAGTTGGCTGAGCCGCAACCATTTAGCTGGTGTGTGAAATCGGGGTTGACAACAATGGCTGCCATTGCCAGGCTGGTGTTGGTAGGAGACGGGATCAGCTGGCATGCAGCTTCTGAGACTGCCAGTCACTCAGCACCATGTCTGCTGCTACACTGCAGCTGCCACTTACCATAGCATACACACTCACACACGCACACACAGACTACACCCTGCTGAAGTATCCAATGAGCCTCTAGCATCCACAGTTATGTTGCAGGACCATATTGGTGAAGGTATGCAAGCAGTCGGGGTGTTCAGCTGATTGCTGGACCAAGGTGCAGGATTAAACATTTAATACTTAATCGTCACACGGGTGGAGAAACAGCTCAGGTTTAAAGCACATTAACAGCAGACACAGTGTTATGTAATTACAGTATTCATAGCCACACACTTTTTGTCTCTCTTTGTTGTAATGCTGCGGGACAAACAAGTGAACACTTAGCCACTATATAATGTCATTATTTAACACTGGTCTGAAGTTATACATATTCACAGTTATATAATTTAAAGCCCATGCACATATTCACACTTCTGAGCACTTGATTGTTTCACTGTGAAATGTTTAGGTTAAAACTGGCAATTAAGTTAATAAAAACTGAATTTAGTATGATCCCACACACAAAATGATGGGATTGTGAACAACAACATAAAAGCCCCAAAGTTAGTTTCAATTGTGTAGCCCTGAGCTGGTTACAAAGTTTTTACATATTTGCTGCTCCAAATACACTGTCGCCTGCAACCAGCCAACAGTATCACAGGATTTGATTTGCATGCTTCACTTGCTTTATTTTCATATAGTCTTACTAGTTTTAAGATATCTGTGTTTACTTCTTGTTTTAAGGGAACTTTTAAGTTGATTCTGCTTTCCCTGTTACTCACAGGTTCTTTTGATCTGACATGGATGCCATTTAATGAAGATAACTGGAGTCGCAGTAAGTATACTTGTATTTGCCTGCAGCACCATGTTTGACAGCAGTCTGAGAACACGGCAAATGCAATTTTTGGGGGGTTTGGAGTAACCAATTAGAGTGCCTTGCTCATGAAAATCTCTTTTTGAAAGAGAGAAGAATATGTGTCTAATCGACTTTCTCCAAAAAGGGATTCGCACTACAAACCTATCATTTAAAATCCTACCTCTATTGCATTCTCCTAAAGAAAAGCCAACATTGGACACATTCATGTACAGCAAAAAAAAAAATCACCACAAATAGCCAAATGTCCATTTTATAAATGGATTATATACAGTGGCAGGCAGCATGAAAATAAAGTGCCCAGTACATAAGCGACCAGAAAATGAGTTGTGCATTCACAGGGATTCACTTGGAGAATTCAACTGCTAAGCACATAGTATCTATGAG
This sequence comes from Nannoperca obscura, assembly GCA_036024295.1. Classification (NCBI taxonomy): domain Eukaryota; kingdom Metazoa; phylum Chordata; class Actinopteri; order Centrarchiformes; family Percichthyidae; genus Nannoperca; species Nannoperca obscura. The sequence goes on from JAVQJL010003569.1 coordinate 43,648, forward strand.
GATCAGATGTCCAAAATATCCATAAGTCTCCCTGTTAACATCCATGCCATGGGGATACTGACAAACTGTCAAGCAGAGCTGCCAATAGGCTGCAGTCTGTCCTGAGGCGATTGGACATGCACACACACACACACACACACACATATGCACACATTCAGATATTACATGCACTATGTACAAGTAAAGCATTGGTTACATTTCCCTGGACTATACATATTAGTCTATTTACTTTGCATTGACCACAAGCATACATATCCTATCTGTCCCACTTTTTTACCTTTTGGTTTTCGAAATAATACAGTAAACCATAGTGAGCAATAGAAAAGCAGTCTGCAGCTAATATGCTCTGTCTAAGCCAGATTTCAGTGGAAATAGTTTATCTTTAGAACAGATTGGGCCCCGCATGGTGTACAGCTCCCCTTGATACATGGACTGTTTGATTTTCAAAAAGGTGAGCAAGTAATGTTTCTTTAAGAATCCTCATTGTATGTTGTGAATGTTTCTGCATGTGTGTGATTGTTGTGTCGACAAAGACAGAAAGGGGGAGTATGGGCCGAATTTGCTTTGTTTCCCTGTTGTCGGTAATTTCTTGGCACGGCTGGCTGCTCCATCTAACTGGCAAGTACAGGGACCCTAGCCCACAGTAGGTATGAGGTGTTTCAAAGAGCGTCTTTGATATGAACAAAGCAAACCAGTAAAACGGCAATGGGAATAATCAGATATTATGGGGCTTTTATCTGTGCCCTGTGCAGGTTTATTATGTATACTTGATTTTGGCTTTAGGCTAGCAACCAACGATGCACAGTAGGACACTGAGGAAAACTTCACTGAGTTCTGAGCCTCAATCCCTCCAATGAGATTTATCATGAATTTAATTTCCCTAAACCAAACTGCAGCCGATCCTTCCTTGAGATTTGGCATTGATTGGATGGCCTGCTCTCTTCCCTCCCCCTTACTGATGCTGCCTGTATTAAGAAAAGGCCTCACCACTAATTACACCCTCCCAGTCTAATAGAGGCACCCTGTTAAACAAACAATTGATCCCCACTTAACACATGTACCCACGTTAGTAAAACACAATTTGCCAATTTGCCAAAGGCAACACAGACAGGAGAGGGAAAAAGAGCGAGAGGAAAAAGAAAAAAGGGGAGCGAAGGAGGGAGCCACTTGGGGCTCCAGCTATCAGAGGAGGAGGAGGCATGATGCTGGTGCAAGGGTGGTGGTGGTGGGGAGGGGGGGCTGTAAGGAGAGAAAGCTGGAGTGAAAGGGTGGAGAGAAAGAGATGAAGATAGGTTGTCCACAGCCCTGGTTCCTGGCTGGATCCCAGAGATGTTCGATACTGACTCTTTCATCAATGCTAATTTGACTGCTTAAAAACTTCAAAGGATAATAAAGACTGTAATAAAGACTTGTCAGATAAGTGTGTGTGTGTGTGGGGGTGTGTGTGCTTCCATTTGAACGTGTCTTACAGGCCACAATATAGTCTCTTAGAAGTGATAAAAAGATCCTTCCAGATGCTAAAAGCGGAGGAGTTTTTTTTACAACGATATGCCTGCTTTCTGCAACAATCCAGAAGTCTAAGGTTCATAACATTTGTGTCTACAGCAAATTATGGTTGAAAGTTCTTGAAATTGTACGATTGTCTTGATGCACTGAGGATGCTTCAGAATCCACTTGGCCAGGTGACATTTATTGGTGATCAGCTGCATTGTATTCACATACTGTACACTGTGTAGGATGAGTACAAATCATTGCACGACCCCACTGATGGTGAGCCTTATAAACTTTGTGGTAGGCATGTAGCACCTAACCTTCAAAAAAAAAATCTGTTTGCCAATGCCTAACAATTGCAACACAGTTTTGAATTTCATAGCTTATCTATGTGTTTTTTGTCTGTTCATAGGTTGTTGTGAGTTTCCTGTAAAATTACACAGTTATGAACCTGCAAGTGGAATACATTCACAAGTGAACATTTCAGATCCATTTTGAGATGTCAGGTGCCAGGTATTAACTGCAGTCCATCGCATATACATTTCAACTGGACCTAAATACAAGACGATAGCTGTGTGTCTGCTTGTCAGTGGCTGTGCGCACGCTTGGAGCAGGGGAAATGAAGGGTCTAAGCGAAGCTAACAGATTGCCTCGTTTGCTTTTTTGAACTGCCCAGCACGTTTGGAGAACAGGAGAGGAACAACAAAAGGTGTTAATGGCTTTATGGAGGCCCCATGCTGACAGATAGGCCATTATCTCCCTGATTCACTGCAGAATGGATAATAGCTTTGATCAGTTGCCCTCTTTATCTCTAGGGCCAAAGACATGAACGCTGGGTTAACGTTTCACTTCAGCCATAAAACAGCTTACAGTAAATATTGTCAGTATATAAGCAACATCAGTGTTCATACATTGAATTTGAAAAAAAAATATCTATTTGTTTTATTTACTGCAAGAAAAATGTTAGGGTTAGGGGTACTTAAAGTACAATTTACAGTCTTTTTATTTTCCTAAATAAAACATGGTGAACAGGTATATGTATGTGTACTTAAATCCCTAACATTTGTGGTTGGTATTTGTTTTTTCCAGTATATAAGTAATATAAGTATTTTATGTTGTTTTACTGCAATGCAAACTTTTACATACGTGTGTGTAAAGTGTTCTTTTGTTATTCCTTTGTCATGTGTTTGTCTGTGTGGCGTTTGCCTGCCTGATTAGCTTTGCATATAATGTGTGTGTGCGTGTGTCTGTGGATGAGGAAGGGGTAGGGCACTGTTGTAAACTTATCAGCTGGTGATGACTTTCCACACAGCTCTAAGACAACTTAAGCCCTCTCTAATTACAGCACATCTGTTGCAGCAGAGAGGTATTCTTGTCATGTGGTTTAACAAATACTTTTGCATTCAGAAGAGTACATACCTAATGAGCCTCACAGCCCAGGGCAACTCACGTCTCCCCACTAAGATCAAAAAACCTAACCTCCATGCAACTCGCACACACGCAGAGACACGCACACACGTACATGTGAAAAAAAAACCCACACGACCACAGAGGAACACTGACACATGCACAATGAAAAAGCACAATACACAGCCACGGAGAGGCACTGACACCACCGAACACACACAGGCACAAACACCACAACAACCTGTTTTTCAAAAAGAGACAAGAACAAATGATTCAAATGAAAGGATCCAAACTAAGAGTGGGTATGTGTTTACACTCTCTGACAACATTCTGAAGGTGTTATCAAGGTGGAAATCAAACAACCCGTCTGCTCTAATTATTACCTGCCCTAAATATAGAGAAGTTGTCTTTGCAACCTAGGGGGTGAAATAGGTTGAAGAAAATAACATCAAGAAGCAGATGAAGAATACACCCACAAGGATATCTCGCAGTCAGTGTAAATGTGCCAAGGTTGTGCTATAATAACCCAGTAATCTGGTTGTAATGATTGTTGGGGAGACAGGGGATAAAGTGCTTGTCTCAGACTGCTGGAGTCGCTCACAACAGGTGCTAGTAGCACAGTCCCTGCTGACCAATCATACTGCCACTAAGACTGAGGGGTGGAGGCCATTATGACTCCATTACATCACTGGATGGAAAGCCATGAAGTATATTGCAACCTGCAAGTCAGGAGAACATCTGCACATGGGCCTAATAGAAGATAATAAGACACCATTGCCACTAAGACCACATGGCACAAATACAAAAAGAAAACTGAGCTCATCTCCACAAATGGGAAACTAGTGCTGTTTATCGAACAAATTGTCCAAAAAAAGCCTCAAATTGTTTTTCCTGCGATGTTTATCTTAAGGCTTTAGTCAATCGCTGCTGCTGGATCTGGAGTTGGGCATGACATGGGTTTAGCATATGGTTCACTGCAATGCTGAGGCTTAACTCCAGCTTGTGGTTTCTGACTGTCAACCTCCTTGGCTTAGGCTCCATTTTCCAGAGACATTCCAAATGTCATTATCAGATATACTGCACAAAAAAAAAAAAAAAGTCATACACACACGTGTGTGCATGCACAGTCTCTCTAACAAATGTGCAATCCCACACACCAACACACAATCGTGCACATACAGGCAAGCATCCTTGCCCATAAGCACACACGTGTTTCCTGTCTGTATCCGCCTTAACACCATGTGTCTTCCGTCCGGCTAGTCTTCCTGCTCCTTCTACAGCCAATTGCTGCACTAATATGACTGCACCCCCTAAAGATACAATATACGCTTATTGGCGAGCCACTCTATTAGTGACAAAAGGTCACACTGTGAAAATATTAAACTTATAAAGGACCCGCACTCTCTCCGCAGCCAAATATGCGGAGAAAGCACAAAAAAGGTGTTGTGTCCTCTGTGTATGATTATATCTTCTTCCTTCATCCTTCGAGCAGTGACCCAAGGGCCACCATTTTATTGGTCTCAGATGCTGGCTGCCTCACAATGTACAAAAGAGCCCGTTATTCAAGACCAATATTAAAGCTGGCCTTCGCATGCAGCATTATCCACATCACACGCACATACACAAGCACTCACTCACACACACATGCATAATGTGTACACAGAAAACTATGTGTTGCGTGTGCCTGTGTTTTGGGTGCGGATGCCTCTAAGCAGCAGAGCCTGGATAGTTATAAGGAGAGCCCTGGCCTCTTTATCCTGTCAGAGGTTATGACAGGCTGACAGAGGAACCGTTGTGTCCACCTTCCATGTTCAAAAGCATTATACTTGCCATGAAAGAGTGCTTTCAATCTAATCAAGTGTCTGTTTGAGTACAGGGAGCCATACAGTACCGTCACATGTTGAATGTATTAGCCAAGCATCAATGAGTGGGTGAGGAGGTTGGCAAGGATATGAGAGTGTTGATGCTTATAGCGTGAAAGCTGAGTGTATATCTGCATATCTGTGCATGAGTGACTCTGCATGTGTGTGTGTGTGTGTGTGTGTGTGTGTGTGTGTGTGTGTGTAGTACACACTCTTGACAAACAGATAGACTTTAGTGCATGTGAGCTTGTGTTTGTGACCCCCGGTACATGTGCGCCTGTGTGGTTATGTGTTTGTTTGTGCATACAGTTTGTGTGAGCATTTTTCATCAAGCAGCCACATGAGTGTGTGTGTGTGTGTGTGTGTGTGTGTGTGTGTGTGTGTGTGTGTGTGTGGAGTTACAGCTATCAAATACTTTTAAAAGCTTGATTTCCCTGGGGAAATGACAGAGGTCATCTCATCGGCAAGGGATGAAAACAACATTTGCATCCCATTGGTCACACCCACGACATTAAAGTTTTAGCCAGACAAAAACATGTCAAAGAAATTTACGTCGCTGCACTGACAGCCCTACAGACTCACGGACACAGCCCATTGCCACTTCCAATTATTATGGCTACTTTTATTGGGTGTGAACTCCATATTCCCCATTACCAATAAAAACATAACGGGGAGGAGATATTTTTTCTTTGTCACAGGCATTATCACCGGCTCCATCCATTGAGTGTATATCAAGCTGCCAATCAGAATTAGGGAGTGGGCTAGCAGACGTGAGATGATTCGCCTGGCTCAGCCCCCATGCATGGATTTAAATAATAAAAGAGAGATTTCTCTCAAGGCCCTGAGCACCGTGCCAATAAGAGAGCAGGGAAAATGGGAAAATGGCTGTGTGCAATGAGAAATAACTGCAAATTGAGGGTATAATGAACATGTTTAATATTTCATTTCTTAGGATGGAAATATCTATAATGGGTGGCTTTTTTTTCTTTTGCTCGCCATTTGGTGGAATTAGGGTCTTTTCTGGCCTCAGAAACCATAAAAGATTTTCCACCAGCTGCTGATGCTAAGAGAAAGGAAGAGCGAGAGTGAACGCCTGGTGGTTTAAAGACAGTAATCATTTACAATTACACAACACACAATCCCTTCTTCGCTTTCTGTCTTTCGATCTCAACTACAGCAGATCAAGAGCTCATATGAGTGTTGGCCTGGCGAAGAGAGATTTCCCCCTTCAATGTGATTGGTAGGCAATGAAAAGATATTCTCTGTACAGTGCAGTGCAGTAATCACCACCATTTTTGCAATACTTACATTACCCATTACCATTTCAAAGTTAAGCTCTTCCTATTACCTTTACTGTTCAGTCTGTGCCGGGCATATATCCTTTCTGAATATACATCATTATCACATTTTTCATATTAGATATTCCACACAGAGTGTGTGACTTTTAAAGCTGGAGCCATCTCGATATTTTATCTGTCAGCATGAATAGGAACAACTCAGGAGAGGTTTTATAAGAATCATATAGGTTCCATGTGTCCTTTAGCTGAGGAAATCTAATAATATGTGGTCAAGTGCATTTTGTCTGCGTTTTATAGAACCAAAATTGCATGAAATCTTCGTTTTGCAATTACAATACTGGGAGCTCTCATGTTTTATTTCTCATACACCCGAGAGCGCTTCTTTTTTATTTTAAAAGTTTCAAGTTCATAGACTTTTCCATGTGCCGAACATCAGAGTAAATGGCCACAAATATGTATCCTAAGTGAAAACAGGTTGGTTAGGTTTGTTTGTACTGCTTTCAGTTCACTTCTTATTTTGACTGTGAGACTTCAAGCAGTGCCAGGACTGGCTAGACGTTTCGAGGGATTTAGCCAGCCAGTGCACATTATTTACTCCTATGGATAAATATACTTAATAGCTTTCTTGTTTCTTTTTTTTTTACCTGAATATTCAGTTCAACATAAAAATCTTGAATCAAGCATACTGCTCTGTTAAATATGCCTCACTTAAAATGCTTTTAATGAAAGGAACCTTACTCAAAATATCAGAACTATGTGGTCAGAACAGAGTTGCTCATTAAGGGTGGGCATAGTTGAGGGTAATATGACATCAGTTTATTAGTTCAATTCTTCATTTAATCCTCTTTAGGGATCATTATGCTGGACACAAATCCCTGTGTCTTCAAAACCCAATATATTTAAAACTCTTTGGGAAGATGTGAATCTATTTTCTGGGTTCTTGCAGAGTTGTGCAGGTTATTCAAGCAAAAAACTCTCTGGCATCATGGGAGGCAACACCTTTATCAATTATATATATATATATATATATGAGTTGATAAAGCTCTCCCTGCTACATTTTGAATCTGTACAATTGCTGCCTTAGCACCATGGTAATGAAGTTGTCAGAATAGAGGTACCAGCAACATTAATTGCCTTACATGAATAATAATTATGATGATGGTAATGATCATGGCTGTCTGTTGTGAGCAAGCATGGATTAGCATTACTTGGTATTAAGGTATTGCGTTCATTAGACGTCCTGAGTAGATGCATTAGGCTTTATGTTATTGCTATAAATCAGCTTCAAAGGAAAACTCTCAGACTGCATTTGGTGGAATGAGGTCAAGATAGACACGATTAATTCAACAGCTCCCAACACACAAACTAGAACAGAGAGACCAATGGGCAAGAGCAGTTAAAAATTCATTTTCGCTTCTCCTGAATTTGTGTACTCGTGATTACTGACTTACTCTTTTTTTCTTTTTTGCTTTACTTTTAATCTGCCGAGGAGTCATAAATTATTCATCTCGGCATTTCAAATATTAAACGCATGTATTAATTTCATTTATCATCTGCAAAAACAAGATGCAAAAACAAAACTGCAAAATATCACAAATCTTCAATTGTGCTTGAGTCAGTCTCCGGAGAAGACAATAGACTTTATACTATTCATTTTAAGTTCTCATGCAAGCATTTAAGAGATGAACAGTGTGAGATTAAAATCATGCCCATTCATCTGGAATTGATTTAGTATAAGTTGTAATTAGTGTGATGAGGTTGAGAGTGCCACTCAATCTCCTGGTAAACATTATTTCCTGATATCTCTACAGTTGTCTTCTATGTATTCTATTTGTTTATTAAATGCAGAGATATCAGTTAAGGGGCCTGGGTGTCAGCCCATCCCTACGCCGTGGAGATCTAGGACAGAGAGCCAGACTAATCTCTCTGCTGAGGGTTAGTTAGTTAGCAGGCTGTCATCAATGGTGTCTCAGTTGTGCGAAGGTTGTTTGTGTGAGGTAGAAACACCTCCACCTTCGAGGCCCCCTTCTCCTGTTGTGTTTCTCTGTGATCTTGCAGTCATGTATGTGATTGGATTTTGGCTTAACAAAAACCTGAAATTACACACCTATTGTGTTTCAGCTAAGCCCGCTTTCACTGCGGTAGGGGCAGGCTCTACACGGTTCTCTTGGCTGCCGACTTTTGGGAACCCGCCCCTTGTCCCTTCCAGGTTGTTGAAGGAAAAGGATAACAGGATTAGGTCAGGGTTTCTGGGATGCATCGATAGTCATATTCTGTAGGCGTGTAAAAAAGAAAGAAGCTGCGACATGGGTCACTAGCTACAAGGTGAGACGGGCTCGGCCTTTACCCTGGGTGAGGAAAGCTGGCACCTTGGCAGCGCAAGGTGACAGGACTTGGGAGACAGGGGATACGAGCTGCTCACCATCCTCAAAACCACACTCAGGGACCCTGACACTGTACCATCTGTGACACTACCCCCAGTCCCCTCAGGCTATGCTTATGCTCATCACAGAGATGCTGATAACACAGGGTGTGACTAACACGCCATACAAATCTCCACATCCCAGGCACAGAGAGAAACAGAAAGAGGGGGACACACTTGCACACACACACAAACACACTTACACATAGACTACATCCACTATTATAATCAGGCGGCAGGTTGCTCTCAGGGGCATGTGGATGCAGGTCTACGATGAGTGGGTGGACCCAGACGGGGTAATGACAGGGTAAGGACTATGTATGTCGAGTTGTATGTAATTAAATATGAAACTGACAGTATTATCATACAAACGTGCAGTGGGGGTGAAAGGTAAGTGGGAGGAGCTGAGAGTTGTGCCATGCTGGATTTTAATGGAACCAGAGGACCATATTTGTTACAGATCTCTGAGACGGGTGAATTCTATGCTCCCTGCCTACTTAATACCTAATACTCTGTGGGTGTGGTAATTTTGTATCATGAAGAAGTTTTAATGAACTGGCCCAATAATATATATTGTTTAAACAAAAGTTAATCAATTATGAAAAAAACATTTCACTTACTTTTTGTGGTATAGCCAAGCAAATAGTTTTGAATTTATTTCTCTGGGGTTCCAGATATCCATCTGTGAGATGTATTACTCCACAATGGAACTGAATGGAGTTATGCTTAAAACTTTATTTACTTGAAAATTTTGGCAAAGAACTCTTTTCTTTTCTTTTCTTTTCTTCAGTGCTTTGAGAAAGACCATGGGATTTAGCTGAAAGCCCAGGATGTAATGTAATGTAATGTAAAAGGCTTGAAAGACTGTATTGCTTTCTGACTGTGTTTTTCAAGCTCAAAATTTAAAAATGACATGTAAAAAGTTCAACAGCAACTTAGCATATTTTTATTGATACTAGTTCCAATAATAACCATGAGAGTACAGCAGCATTTCTGGAAAGACATGTTTAATTTTTTCAGTGCTGTAAGCACCAAAAACAAATACTATCCACCTATATTGTATAAGATTGATGGTCAAAAATCAGGACAAATTATACCCAAACTATTAACATGCACACTATCAAAGATTTGTATACAAATTAAAAATACTTATACTTATAGGTCAAAACCTATACTTTGATGCTCTTGTGCAGAGGTGATTTTGGGTACACATTTCTTAGGAAACCTTCTATCAACTTCAGTCTGTCAGTCTGGTAAGGACAGTGGACATCATACAGAATAATACAGATGCGTACTGTTCTTTCTTCACATTGGTTGGCTTACGGCTGTTATAAGAAAATGAAGGTGGAGCTCAGGAAATAACAGCTGACCCTCATATTCACTCACACTGTTAACACCTTACAGATACTGCCCTGCACAGAACACACAAGTCTGTGTGTGTGTGTGTGTTTTACCTGCCCACTACATACAGGAGCTTTTCTTGTGCCCCTAATCCTTGTTCACTAAACTGTTACTGCATGCTATACTGTAGTGACCTCCCACCTCCAAAGCACGCACACACACACACACACACACACACACACACACACACACACTAACTCACTGCTAACAACACACGGACTGCCCTCCCGGTTGTGTTTCCTCTTCCTTAGCTTCATAGCGGTTCCTCATTATGAAGACACAATGGGAAGCAGCGTCTGCCTGGGCCAATAGCGCTAAGCATAAATAATGCAAGGTCAATGTCTCTCCTCTCTCCTTTCTCTCCTTTTTCCCCAGGGGAGGGGGTGGGATCTAAAGCTCTGACACACCAGCAGGTCCCTTTCAGCCCATTTATAAGCTCTGTGTCCTCTCAACTTCCTCTCTTCCTTTTCTCATCTCTCCTCTCTGCTCCCCTCTTTTCTGCCCAACTCTCCTTTCTCTTCATCCCACCTTCACTGTTTTCCTTTGCCACAGTTTGTTTTCCCTCTTCTCTTCCTTTGCCTTTTCTTTCTGGGTGTGTACCCTCTTGTCCTCCTTTCCCCTACAACACTCTGTCTTCTGTTTCTTATTCTCCATCCTTGTCCCCTGTCCTCCATTCACCTCTTTATCTCATCACTTCCAATATTCTCATTGTCCTCTCGTGCCTTCTCCTCATACACTCTTTCATCTTTACTCCTCTTCTCCTCCACTGCTGCCTTTTCACTCTCCCTTCTTTGCAGTTTCATTCACTCTTTTCACTTTCTCTTTTTCTCATTTCTCCCATTCACAGTGTCCATCTTTCCTTCACTCCACTGTTTTGATTAATCTTTGCTCATTGTTTTCAGAGACGTACATCTTGAAAAGTCGAGAGGAAAGAGGGGAGATGAGGAGGAGGGGGGTGAAAACAAGGCTCCCTAGAGCCAGAGGGACAGCTTATCCTTATCAGGCTTCAACCTGCTTATTAGATCCTCCAGGACATGCCATGCTCTTCACTTAAACAACACCACCTACCCCCTACTCCATCTCTCTCCCATCTATTCTTTCTTCCCCCCTCCGTCTAAGGCTTTAATACTGCATCTCACAACAGTGCTGCAGGAGAGGGAGGTTTAGTCCCATAGATAGGAGGTGAAAATGGGTTCTTGGCCTGGAACGGTGCTGTAACATTGTTTGTGTATTGTTAGCAAAATCAGCATCTTGAAGTGAAAGTGTGAAACACTCTAATTGAAGCTATTATCACAGCAATCCATTTGAGTCATTTCAGCACCAGCACTATCATAGGTCTACGTCTTTCACTTAGCTTTATCCCCCTCTCAATGTATGGTGTCTGTGTAACTGTTTAGAGGATGAAGAGATGAAGGGGAAAAGATGAAGAAAAAGTCATACATTTTCTTCTGCTCCCGCACTGCAGGTCAAATACAGCCAGGCCAGGAAGCCCCATCCTGCCCCTCAACCATCTGCCGTGCCCCAGGAGCTGCCAGGATCTACCCCCACAGAGCCTGTGAGCAACAGCCCTGTTTATCCCCCAACCCACCCAGCATCCAGCACCCAGCACCCAGTCACAGGAGGAAGCAGCCTGTCAGAGGGGATCTGTGTTTTAGTAAGGCAAGGACCGGAAAGCTCTCTATATGTATGTGTACCTTATGCTTATGGGGAACTCACAGAGACACATATAAGTAAGTACGGATATACAGTACATCCACAAGCAGATATACCCAATTTGTCCTGGTAACAGATACCATATCTGGAGATATTTTAATGATGGCTATCCCCAGTCAGCATCCAGGCTCGGCAAGTAAATGACGAGGGTAATTTCTACACCAGCGTCAAAGCCAAGCGAGAGGACTGCTTATCTAGACATGTGCGTGGGTCTACGCCATCCAGAGGCAAGAATAGATGGGGGGCATATGGTTGGAGTGTTTCTTGGAGTAACTGTAGGCCGCAGGCAGCCCTCCTGCTGCCTGCCCCCAAACCCACAGAGACTTAGTTGAATGCCAGACCTCCATGTGGAGTCTTAAGATAGACCCACTCAGACAGCAACAGCACAGAGTATCATATCTCTGAGATCCTTACCAAAGACAAGACCTCAACAAAGCGCCCTTGCGGAGATTTACACCAGCCACTCAACCAACATAGAAGGGCCTGACTGTGGACATACACTAGAACGCCATCTGATTAGTGACATCCATCATATCCTGACGAGGGGGACTCCCTCTGAAAATAAATGTATATTTAGGAGCCTTGCTGTGAGAAAGGGGGGGTGTGGGATCTTGTTACGACAGCCACTCCAGAGGCTAAAATTAATGGCTCTTAGGTCGTCACTGGTGTGACACCCAAGCCCTCGGAGAGCTATCAGCAAGCAGCAGTGGAGAATTCCACAGCCCGCCGCCACGTCCACACCAATTCTCACTACCATGTCGAAGGCGTTTTAACAGCTGTCACTCATGGGGCAAGGCATGATGGGAGGTATGGGTATCCACACATGCTAATTTGTGCTAACAATATTGCATCATCGTTACCAAGCAGTTTTGACAGTATCTTTGTCATATAACAACGATGCAAGATTAAGACAGCAATAATGATAATCAATAATTATTGTAATTATGCCCTCAGTCGCACTGAATGTGTAATATGCTCAAACAACTGACACAACTATTTTCAAAGCAGACAGGAGAGAACATGATCTTTCAAGCACTCATCAACTTTAAGTGTACAGGAAATTCTGGTCTTTGGAATAAACTCTTTTACAATCATAATAGACTTTAGCCTAGAGGTAAAATAACCCAGTGAGCTGATCTTTTCTGAAAGGTGATCTTTTAACTCTGTCCAGGAGTTGAAACAGAACTCTTCTGGGAGTTTTAATACTTCTCTCACACAGAAGAAAACATTGCTCCCATATGGAGTTTTAGTACAGTCAACACTTAAATACCTACATTTTTCTTTTGAAAGTTACAGTTTTATTATGTGCTCATCTAGAATGTAAATATTTGTTACATTAGTGATTACAGATGAATCTAACAGTGGGTGGTCTGGCATGTTAGACTATACAGGAATAACATAAAGAAGTCTCTGCAACACAATGTTTTGTGTTCCATACAAAAGTGTCACACACAAGTTGCAGTGTGTTGGGAAATACAGGTTGAACACGGGTCCTTAGTGGTAAAAGGGTGAAATGAGTGTGCCTTGCTCTGGTGGGATTTCTCCCTATTGATCACAAAGGAAACACCACCACACCCCAAGGTGAACAGGATAACACTTGGATTCAATAACACAACCCGCACAGACACATACACACCCTCTCTATCTCTCACAGGCACACATACATCACCGGTTTCATGCACACCCACATATATCTATTGTCTCTCTGTAGCATTCTCTCTCCCTTACACACACACACACACACACACAAATCACCCTGTAGGTGCAATAGACTCACACCATCAGATAGTGTTAAATGAGGAACTAATGACAGCTGACAGGAGACAGACCAATTAAACCTCATCAATTCCTGCCTTCCCCTCCTGAGCTGCCAGCAAACACCCCAATCAACAACTTGATCAGTCATAGGTGACACTACAACAAAATGGCCACACAAAATCAGCTAACAACAGTGGTGGACTTATAGAACCCCACCCCGCCTGTATAGGAGAGGGTTTCTTCCTTTGGTGGCAATTAGTGAACCTGGTCTTATGGGGCATCTAGTTCCACTAGTCAACTGATCCAGTCAGGCTGAATCTTAAGTGGAGTAGCTGTTAAGGGTGTGAATGAATAATATCCTATTTGGAAAACTATTTAGTGATTACAAAATTGATAATGAATACATAAAAACATTTTAAACATATCAAAATCTAAAAATATTTTTTAAATAGTGACAATGACATTGTGTTGGTTATCATTTTTGATTTTGAAAAGTGAGAAAGAAAGGAATGAAAAAAGCAGAGTAAACATGGGTTATGCTCAATCCTAGTTTGTAGAATGAGTTGTCCAACAATGTCGCAAGGCAAAAGTGTTATAGCTGTTATAGTGTGTATAGCTGTTCTAAACGGTCATAGTCGCGGTAGGTTGAAAAGCCTGGGACATAGACAGCCTCATAAACAGGGGCAAGACATGATGAATCATTTAAGTATAGGGATAACTTTCCTGGAAGATGTTCATAGTGTTTTATTTGGTTGTACATTTGAAAAGACCCAGATATTGTTTTGTGAAGACTGAAAAAACAGAACTGATGTTGTTGTGATGATGAGATGTTCAAACCCAGCTTACTTTCTCACCTCCGCGTGTTGGATTGTCGATTGTGAAAAGTTACAGAACTTGTTTGATGAGGCCCACCCAATTCCAATGTCAGAAAGGTTTTAGACGCTGTTCGACCATCTAACAAGCACTGCGGCTGAAGTATAACTGCCAAGTCACGTTCATTTTATTACAAATCACACATTTGCACCAAGGGGCCTTACAATCTGTACAGTATACAAAACATTCTGTGCTGTGCCCTAAAACCTTGGTAGATGTGCGTTTACATTTACCAGAGTGCTGCAAGGGGAGCAATATAGGTCATCTCCCTGCCTCGTAGTATTAAAGTGTACTGTGCAGTGTTTCAGTGTCTGTTAAGCTTTCAAACGCATGGATGTATCACCTCATGGATGTCATTAACCTGACTTCCTGAATTGTATTTTATTTCCATACCTGTAACTGGTATGAGTATCCTAAAAAGAACTAGGAGGCAGTCACATAGGCAGTCACATGTGTTTCTAAAATCCGAATACACCAAGACCAACATCACAAAGTGTGTTTGAAGCGCTAAAGTACCCAAATTGAATCCCCAAGCACAACAAATATCACCCCAACAAACACAATTGTTGCCCTACTAAACTGTGTTTGATGTGCTCGCTCCCGAGAAGTGGGCCTCCAAAGGACAATAAATTTGGATCTTTTGATCACAACATATGGGCTCTAGCTGTCACAACTTTGACCACAAAAGTGAGCACCAGATACTTCCAGGGCCCCTTGAGGTGGATGCGGAATATTTCTTCTCCCGCATTGGAAATCAATGAGCAGCAAATTATTTTTGGAAAATATACGCTGTGTTAAATTACTGTCGCTGAAGACCATGGGGATTTATACAGCAGCCTGACCACACAAATCATGCATAGCCAGCACCTGCAAAGTGACAGGTGACTCATTCCGAGTCACGGCAGATATGGATGTATGAGTCTGTGTGTGGTTGTCTGTGTATACAGAAATACAACTTCCATTCATAACTTAATTTCCTCTCCAAGGTCTAAACAATAACAAGAAAAAACCTGAGCAAAATCTATTACAATGGCCCTTTGTTTCCCTTAAACTCTCCTGTGGCCACTGCTGCTCCCTTAAAGATGTGTTATCTTCCTCTGTTGACCCACTTAGACCACTGTTGATATATGTATTGATTGTATCTGCTGTGGCTGACACAACAGAGGGTCGCGATAAGCAGGGATGGAACCGACCAATCAAGGCAGCACATACAGCATCTCAGCTGCTCGGAAATGAACACCTAAGATGAATACCTATTTCCAAAAAACAGCACTTCTCATACATGTTGATAAAGTTGAAATCAGGTCAGAGAAAACTTATTTAGAGCGTGTTTTACAGCGAAACAATGGGCACAAATACAGATAAATCATCAGAAAACACATGATAAACTTTCAGATATTAGGTCAGAACTTGGGTCTTTTGTGAGAGACAGAGGTTAAGACAGACAGGAGCATGGGCCAGAGGGCAGAGATGCCTGTACAAGCTGATTTACGACAGGCGAGGTGGAGAGCGCAGGATACCCTGCTCTCTCTGATCACAGCTTCCGTGTTGTTGTTTTTTTTTCTCTCTGTTGGGACTCTTCCATTCCACGGGCCAAAACTGACAGATCCATTATACTTTCCTCAACTCCTTTCAGTTAGCTCTCACCCACCCCCTACCTTACTTAGATCTACATTCATTATGTTCTCACGTTATAAATCACTCTCTCTTAAGTATGTCTGATAACTGTAGCATCACTGTCAAATGACTTCTCCCCTAATGTGCCTGCCAGAAAGCCCACAGGCCTGCAGACCACCATGAATGTCCGCACTCTCTCCTAACAGGGTACCACTGGGATACAGCAGGAACATTTGCGTGGCTGCTAATTCAACTGTTACCATAACTCTCTGGCTCTCCCAGATTTGACAGTCTCTTCACACAGTAAGATATGAACAGAGAGCCCTAAAAGCCACCACAGGCTCTTGACAGGTTGTTACGTTGTCAAAACAGAGTTTCACCCACAACGCAATCATCATTTCCAATTTCCTACAGTCAGTCAAGATTGAAGAGAAACTGTGGAAACACAACAATTACCCATGCCATTGTGGAAAATCTATGTAACAAGCACACGGACATGTTTGTTTAAATCTGCCTGTTTATTCAACAGTTGCATAGCAAAAGCATACTTTGAAATAACTGTACAAATTTACAGCAGACTGATGTCAGGATAAGTGAAAAATCCAACAAGAGCAAATACATATGGTTATGAAAGCTTTGCAGCTAGTTGAAATAGTGAAAGTATCTCTGTGTGGAGTATTTATTCTGTAGTATTTTTCCAAATTCTGTTTAGTTTAATGGACAGATAAGCAAGTTTTGCACTGTTGAATATAAAGGAAAATGCACTTGTGGCCACAACAAACCAGAGATATAAAAAAAATAGTAAGGGAGCAAGTGTTGTCGTTCTGTGAATTATGAGTGTAAAGATCACTGGTTGAAGCCCTGACTACACAAACAGGATGTGTCATGGAGGACACACGGGGGTCTTCCAGCAGCCGGGGGGGGGGGGGGGGGGGGGGGGGGGGGGGCGGGGGGGGGGGGGGGGGGGGTGGGGGGGGGGGGGGGGGGGGGGGGGGGGGGG
>JAVQJL010003572.1:0-10022 GCA_036024295.1 Nannoperca obscura
GACCGTTTACAAATAGATTCATGCGTGACTCTTTTTTGCATTTAAGATTTTGTGCAGTGTCGTGGTCTGAATCAGCAACTATAATATTGATAAAATATGAACAGGGAGTAAACAAAAAAGGGAGGGTATAAGGAAATGAAAAGATAGCACAAGTGTTCAACGGTCAGCACAAACTAAGCCACAGCACAACTATGGTACATAAACTGACTCAGATTAAAACACTGACGGCTGAAAGTGAATGCTTAAAAAGAAAATAAACAGTCTTTGGTGACACAACATCTTAATCAAAATGATTATATTTATTTTTTAAAAGGTCAAATTTAACTATCAATATGAAAATCGGGTTCTCCTCCATGTTTGATCTAGTGTGAAGTTACTCGTTTGATGTTTTGAAAGAAACAATCTCCCCTTGGTTTAGAACAGACCAGGTCATTTTGATGTTGGATGATGTTGGATTCATGATCTAATGACAATCAGTGCTTTCAAACAAACTGGCCAAGCAAACACTAATAAGACTTCACTTAGTTCAGTACTTTTTTTGTTTTTGTTTTTATTTTTTTATGTTGGTTTTAGTCATCAGTCTATAAATAACCTGGGCACCACTAATGTATCTCAATAGTTTAAACAAAAACAGTACAAGGTGGGAAAACTAATGAAAACACTATTTTTGTGCAGGCATACAATGCAAGGTTTCCCCCAGAAAACGGTTTGGTCAAATTGGTCTGCAACTCAGTTAAGTTCACAGTATTTATAATAATGCCCTGTGAAAGAGCTCCTCTACTCTTTCCTCCTACAGGTTAATGTTTTATTTAATAGTTATGTATTATGTTTGTGGAAGGGGTCTTTGCTTCAGGTTCTTTCCTCAACTGTTCTAGTTTGTTATTTTGCGTAGGGGGTATTGTCACAATCTAGTGGTGCACCAGGTCAATGGTGCGTGACTCACAACGTACCTGTGTTCTATTATCCCTTAGATTACTGGAAGCAAACAAACTTCCCCTCAGTCACATAAACCTATTTTATCCATATTTTGCTTCTTTGTTCTACTCTTCAACAAATAGACATTTTTAATTGCACAAAACAAAATCAGATAGTGACAAGACAAAAACATTATTCTACAATTCTTACCAGCATCTGTCATCAACAACAGATGGAGGCCTCTCCTGTCAACTAATGACCCCAGATACAGTCACATGAGGGCAGCAGGTATCCATCTGTAGTCTTTATATAGAGTGATGTGCATTGTAAAACCACCATTATGCACACCAGATCCCCCGGGAACTTAATTAATTTCGTGCAACCATCCCAAGACTGTTGCAAAACATGGCCTGTACTACATACTTTTTGTTTTTCAGATGATAAGTTGTTATAGAAAGGGATCATAGGGTGGTTCCCTGTTAATATGAAAAATACAACCTGCAAAACAGCAGATGACATATTTAATCTAACTTTTATTTTGTTGAATGCACGAAAGATGTATTCACACCACAATGGTTAGTAACACACTGACCTCTAATGCATAATAATTGTCCTAATCTCACAACGTATCCAAATGAGCCCCATGTGGTGCTGTGCACTTCTGGCCACACAAAAGTCCTTTGCAGCCTGCAGTTTGACTTACAGGAAGAGCTCCACCATGACATGAAACGTGTATGTTACATTTTAACTGATCCCCACATGAAGAAGTTTTATTTTTCCTTTTCATTTCAGGTAAATGAACATGGCCTCCATTGGTATCCTCGTTTTTGGCTTCTTTATTTTCACTTACGTCAATGCAGGAAATGCAAAGCAAAGTAAGTTCTGCCATAATCTGAGACAATGATGAGAGTATGAAATGCAGCTTGCTACTAATGTAACTTCTCATCCCTTTTTAAAAAACATATTTTCTTCTACAGAATTCATAAATGTGCAATGCCAGACTAAAAACGTGGGACAGTATGGCCAGCAGTCAGCGCTGAAGTGTGTGGTTCACACCGAGGAAGTCGTAACAGGCGCAGAAATCCGGGTGGTCACTTGGAAGAAAAAGGGAGACAAGAAGGCCTTACTGCTTTTTAACAGAGGGAAAACTGTTCCGCAGCCAGGCTATTCGTTTGCAGAACCGTCTTGGAATGAAACGAACATGAACGTATCCCTGCTTATCACCAACACTTCTGTAGCGCACGAGGGAGATTATGAATGTATGGTGATGACAAACAGCGGTGATGACATCATCCATGCCAGCCTTAAAGTCACAGGTGAGAGCCTTTAGCCATGGCTGTTTCTGTTTCCATAAACATTTATACATTCTAGTTTTACTTGTTAGAGACTGGGGACTTTCCAGTCTAATCAGATTGGTATTTTCCTCAAGCTGTGTTAGCATTCTTAATTTACTTTCTGTTTCGTTGTGACAAATAGAACCAGAAATACCTGTTGTAGTAGCCAGTTTCATCATTATTTGTCTTGCTTTCCATGTATTGTACTTCATAGTACTTGTCAAATATCATGGTCAGTGAATAAGTTTGTGATACTTTATTGATGTCATTTGAATTACGTCATTGTGCAATGTTCAGCTTAATGATTATGTTTGTTTTCTATTTTCTCTTTGCAGCCAAATACAACGTACCAACTATACAATCCATGCCTCAGAAAATGACTCTAACAACAGATGGTACCCTGACGTGTGAGTCTGACGGTGGCTACCCGAAAGGTGAACTTCGCTGGTTCGATCGGCACAACACGGAGTGGACAAAGAGCTCTGTAATGGAGGTGAAGCAGACAGAAAGTGGACTGTTTCACCTCTCCAGCAGGCTGACTTTGATGAAAAACTCGATATTCCCCCCGTATACCTGCGTTGTGTTCAATGCCAGTGGAGGGAAAGAGGAGGCGGCCACATTTGAAATACCAAACGTACCAGAAACTTATACAGGTATATATCTTTTTGCGCACCACACGTCATACCTTTTTAGGCCTTGTGGCTCAATCCTGCTTCACACATAGTAATGTCATCCAGTCATGCTTTGCCAGAAATTACACCGATGTCACTGCAGGTACATAAACACACCTTTGTTTAAGATTGCTCAACTAAGAGGAACTTGTTGCAACTGTATTGCATGCTTTACTGTTGGTGACGGGAGGTTGTCAACAGCTGAATTTTCTGTTAGAGACCAAAGAGTGAAAACAAGAGTCCTAAGGATAGTGTAGCTCATGAAAAAAAAAAAAAATAAGGAGGGTTTGTGCACTGGTAGCAGTTTGTTTCCACACGTTGTAACTTGTCTGTTTTAGCTATATCTGAAGGCAACCACCATGTGGTCTGTAGTTGTTTTGATGTTTTGAATAGTCTGGCTGCAGCATATCTTTAAATCTGACCCAGGATCAAAAATTCAAAGCTCCTCACAAAGACAACTATGCATGACAGTCTAAGCCTGTTAAGACCAGGTCATGCACCTCCTGTTGTGCAACTACAATTCTATTCATTGTCATTGATGTAAAACTCATCAACAGGATCACTTAGGACTTTGGTAGTGTATTCACAAAGAATCCAAATCTTGGCGTCAAAAAGAAAGTGAATGTAGTTTTCTAAAAGTATTCCCACCAGTTCATGCATGCCTCATTTTATCAAGAACTTACTTTTATCAAGAGTGAGCATAAAAGAACTTCACTCTTTTTAGTCACGACTTGAATTATTTAATCTGTATTATTCAATTTGATTTATTCAGATGTATTATTATTACCCCTAGGGTTGAATCCAACCTCCAAAATTGTCGCTCCTGTGGTGGTCATTGGATCACTGATTGTAGGATTGCTGATGGTGCTGCTGTTTTACAGAAGGCGATCTCAACGTGAGTACCGACACAGGCCCTCATTTGGCTTTTGGTCAAATTAACCAATAAGCATCTTTTGGAGTATTAACACAAAAAGGTACAATTAAGATGAACAAACTTTGCTGGTTTAATGTAGTATTTCCTGCTTCTTCTAAAAAAGAACAAGATAACCCTACATTTACCATTTCAGACATTAATGACTGAGTATACAATTACTTGAAATATTATACCACAATTGCTATGATATTTGATTGTGGATCTGTTTGTTTTTTTATGAAATTTGAATACTGGTGTTCTCAAATGTGTGGGATTTCAGCAGTGGCTTTTTGTGAACAATTAAGCGCTAAAAGGAAATAACTAAACAACACATTAGGGCATATAACACAACAGTAGGAGATGGAAAAACCTGTCCAAAACTTGGCAAGCAGCCTGTTTGGATGGGGGAAGTACACACTCTTTTATTGTTGGGTTGGATTAAGCAACTGTTAACCTCTCTTTGGTCTCATCACAAAGATTGGTGAAGTAAGCACGATAGATATCTGCAGTGAGTGCAATCAGTGTAATTTTCGTTCTTTGATTTTTTATTTTTTTTACAGAGGCCCGGAGGCAGTCTACAACACCCCTTATGGGTACGTCCACCTTTGGACATACAATTGCTGCTGTCTTTGTTCTTAACTAACTGAAGGGCTGAAATTCGGTGTGTCTTTAGAGGTTTATATAAAGGTTACTTACCACAAACAGGTTTCAGATTTCATTCCAAGCCAGTTAGAACTTGTGCTCCTGCCGTGTTTTCAACTTTGTGCATGGAGCTGGAGCACGTTTTCCGCCCCTGCACTAACTGGGTATCGAAATATCTAAACTGCTCACTGGGTTTCCTCAAAGATATACTGAGAGGTACAGTGATATGTAGTCCACTGGACATAGATTTAGTTTTTCCCCAAAGCTTGTGGGCTAATCAACTTTTTTGGAATCCTCATAATATAACCTGAGGCATGTTTCGGACACTTACCTCTGGGGATCTGCCTATGCTTGCATGTCATTAGCCTGCTTAATATGGTGATGGTTTTACACCCACCCATTGCAACCCACAGTAAAATCTTTACTTTTTTCCAGGTGACCATCAAGACAATGGTGAAAGGTATGTCCAAATTACTGTATTTTGACTCACTGTGTCTAACTAATAAACCTTTTTTTCCATGTTTTATTTTCAAATGCACTCTATAAGGTTTGATTCAAGCTTTGATATTAAATGTTTTTGCAGGTGGACATCAGACAAAAACCGCCAAGACGCCGTGGTCTGAGGTAATAATAATACTCAAAGAAAACAATTGAGAAGATTAGTTTCACATCCATTTTGTATCTACAAGACAATATCGGATATCTAAAGCTCTCTCTTTCTCACTCCCTCTCTGCAGGAGACACTGTATGTCACCTGTCAACTTACTGGCAGCCTCTGAAATCAACACCCTTGTTTGCTAAATTTCACTAAGTAAATGCACTTTTCTTTCTGCAAACTTTGCATATAACCAGGAATAACTTGTGTTACTGTGATTTATCAGAGGAGCTGTACCACTTCCTTCACCTAAGCTTAGTAAGTAAACACCCTTGAATCAAGTCTAAACCTAAAAAAAAGATTTTGAATCAGTGACTGACTGCTAATCAGTCTTAGGCCAGGGGGTATTGTGTTCAGGTTCCTGTGACCTTAAAGTTCTTCACAACCACATTTGGAGAAGTATGTATCATTTTATGTTGGCAGTGAATCTGATACTGTATGTGTTGGTTGTTGGAAGAAGAAAAATCTTAGTTTAGCCAATGCAATAACTGTATCCCTTGGCAGCTTGGCAGAGGTGGGGTTCCTTCTCACTTCCTTTTCTGGTATTATGTAAGCGTTATAATGAAAATGTTTATATTTTGAGATTAGTTAGATTTTGAGTTACTTATGTTCAGTGTGTATGTTCCGTGGAGCTGATATAGTGTCCAATGTCGCATTTTTCACTTTCCATATGACACAAGTGATATAAGCCTTAGGATGGTGTTAAAAAACTGCATTATATTATATTTTTCTTACTGTCAACAAATCCCATGAAAAGACTAAAAGCAGCCATGCTCCAGTCCACCTCAGTGCTTTTAGACCTCACTCTCGGCACTCAGATTCAGGGCCATTTTTTCCCACTGAAGACAAATCGTTAAAAACCCAAGTCACATGTGATACCAGTCGTTTCATTTTTCATGAATGCAACCAACTCGCTTTTTGGCGAATGGCACTTTTTTTTAATGTCAGTTTGGGTGACGTGTGAATCGTTCCAGATCTAAAGAGTTTTTTTTTATGTGCCAAAGGCCACAAAATTTTGTCTTTTACGGCCAAACATTTTCTCCAGAGGGGCATGCCCCCGGATCCCCCTAGCTGACAAAGCTTTCCCATTGCCTGGCTACCCCATATCCTTTTGGAAAGCCCTGGTCACATGGTTATCTGATATTATACTGTCACATTTGAAAAATGAACTATTTAAAGCCAAACATTATTAGCCATTTGTTGCGCTGGTAAGTATTTTTGGCATCAAGTGTAACTGACTGAAAGCAAACAAATGAAAGTGTGTGAGTGAGCTGACAGTTTAGACCATTATCTAGTCACTGAATTGATAACGAGATCAGGAACTCTGTAGTCTGTCTGCAGTGTGTAGTACAAGAACAAAGTACAAATTTGAGGTACTTGAGTATTTTCTTTTCATGCTACTTTATCTGACAGTTTTATTTACTAGTTATGTTTCTACATACCAAAAATGGGTAGATTTTATAAGCTCTTCCTAACAATATATACATGTACAGCTGAAATGATTAGTCAATACAGTAAAATCCTGCTTTTACATTAATCCATGAGTAATAATCTAATGATATAATGTGAAATAGTTTAACAGTAAAGGGAAATTTTTCTGCATTGAGTACTTTTACTTTTAATACTTTTAAAATTATGTATTTTCACTTAAGTAACATTTTCAATGCAGGACTTTGACTTGTAATGGAGTATATATACAGTAGATTATTAGTACCTTTACTTAAGTAAATGAAAAAACCTTTACTGTCTGTCTGACTCAGCGTAGCAGACACTGAATGATCAATTACATTGTATGTTTGAATTGTGGTAATTAATCAGAACTGCAGGGTAGACGCCAACCCTGGACAACAATGGAAGTCTATGGCACAGAGGAATAAGCTATATCAGGCTTTCAATACACAGGCAACACTTGTTACTAGATTAATTCACTGTTGGCTTTCATCTTTTTATGGGATTTGTAGAAAAAAAAAAATCTCCAGCCTTATCCTTGTTCAGAAGTTTCTCATAGTTTGAGAATACTTCGGTATTTCCAGCTTAAAGACAACTGGCCTAACTAGTCCGTTTTACCACTCGCTGTCCCAAAAACATTCAACCCCCGCATCTTTCATATCCTTTTTCTAACCAAAGAGAAAGATAGCTATGCTGGTCACACCTTCGCTGCTTAAATGTTCATCACTTGTTGTTGACTTGCCATTGCACAATACTATGTGGGTGTATAGAAGCCAAAACACTGTTTGTGTTCCCCAAGTCTTCAGTGAAACCGTGCTTATGTAACTTTTGGCAGCAGTATGCAATCTTATCGCCAAATCAACACTTGTCTTTACCATCTCAGACATAGTTTTGGCTTAATTTTCTCCCCTTACATGAGCTCAGAGAAATGGACGCTCATATTTGCAGGCTTTTGGGATCATGATCTGAACTGAACTGTACCTCAAAGGTTGTACCTGGGTCCACCAAACCAAAGTTATTCAGCAAAACATTTGCAAACATCACCAAAGCCTATGATTAATCTTGCTTCTGTAATACAGACTTATCTTGGTTAATCATTGACTTTTTGTATAGAGAGAAACAACACCAGGACAAAAGGTTAAGATTTTATTCTGGAAATTGAAAAAACTGAAATGTCCTTAAACACCACTTAATAGGATGCAGTGTGATCGCTGTTTTGTATATACATTTAAAAAAAAATCTGTGAATATTTTAATTCAGTGTGTCTTGTGTGTGAATTGATGTTGTTATACATCAGGTCAAAATTAAACATGCACTGTACTACAGACAGGCTGGAGAGTGCTTTGTATTTGTGGTTTTCTGTGATTAACATTCATTGAACTAAGATCTGTAACTTTGTAAATTAAATAAAACAAAGTTTTAATCGAAATACAGAACCATGTGAATAATTTATTTATATATATAATAAATAATAAGTCACATAAGTGTATAAGTCACTTTTCTGGTCATTCAATATCATTTTCTAGGAAAAATGTCAAGTGTAAAAGTAAATTTGCTGGACGTGACAAAAAAATCTCCCGTCTGCAGCACATTAACATCTTTAGAGTCTTCATTTTGAGATTCTGTGTCCAACTGCTCCTCTCTGTTGGTGGCTGTTTTTAAGATGTTGCAACATATTGGCAGGTTTCCATGTATCCTTCTTTTTGGTAAGCTCATTTGCTAACACAGCAGAGTATAAGCACACAAGTGTGCAGGACCTTTTTAAATAGATCTCAACCCTGCCATCTATTGGACAAATAACATTACAGGCCATAACAGCACAGGTGAACTACATGAAAACTAATTTGTAGTAGGGTTGTTTTAATTTTAAAATTTGCTGCAGTGAGGACTCAATCTTAATGGTACGCGCTTTACCAGGTGAGCTACCAGAACGCCCCAGCCAAGACCACTTCTGACTGTCTATGGATGCTGAGAACAGGGTCAAATGTTTGGTATCTTTTCAAGACCACATTTAAAAGTCCGATGAACTTTCTGCTGACCATCTGTGGGCATTCAGAACAGGGTCGGTGGCTGTTCATGACAGGTTCACTATTAGATATGTTGACAATTTCTGAATGTCAGTTGCTACAGGATCAAAACTTAAAGGTCAAGACAAGACTGAACAAAGATGACCCTTCTCCATATCTATTCATACACTTGTTCAGTACAGGTCCCATCAAGTGTCAACATTTCTAAACAGATGTTTTTACTGCAGGATTATTATATATTATATTATACTATAATGTGTTCATGTTATTTTTTCCACCACCTGTATGTTGAATGCTAATACTTTTGATGTTGTTTCTGGTTTGCTTTGAGGCCTGGGATAATTTAAATACTCCCAAATAGCTTATAGAATGAATGGAGCAACACTCAACAAAATGCATTTGCTATTTCTTCAAATGTAATTTTTTTTTAAAACACTACAGATATAATTTTACATGTGCAGCACAGGTGAGTTTACACTCACATACACTTACATACAAAGGATTCATTTTACTTTTGTTGTATTTAACTATCTCCACTAGGGGGTGACCTCCCCTAATCATTACTCATGAAACAAGCTGTTGCATATGGAGCGATAGGAGTGCCACAAAAAAGAAAAATTTTCCCTATTTTTTCCTTTTACTTGTGCATTTCCCTTATTCTTTTTCCTTTTATTTTGCTTTTTATTTTCCCTTTTGTTTTTGTTTTTAGTTTGTTCCTTTGCTTTTGCTTTTCCTTTTTTGTTTTCCCTTTTGTTTTAGTTTAGTTTTAGTTTTTCCCTTGTAGGGCCAAGCTGTCAATCAAATGGCTTTGGGCGGGCCTGTAGTGGTCTACCAGGGTTCGTGGTAGTTGTACAGTCTGACCGCCACAGGATCATGGCAGAAGGGGAGCAAGAGTTAAGGAGACTGTGGTAAAGTTAGTTTTAAGTTTGATATTCAACAGATATTCGGACACCCAGTCTCCTTGTCATATATTGCAGACCCTATGCATATTTGTGGTGGGGTTGTGACACTCAATTTCACCGCATCGCATTGGTCTTCGCTACCGGCGGATAGTTAGGGACCGTCAGCAAATTACAGATAGCAGTATTCAAACAACAATATCTCCTCAACCACATGAGCTATAAATGTCAAAACGATTCTAAACTATTCAACATTTGTCCGTGAATGTTGCACATCCTTTATTTTCTCATGCGATTTTATGTGAACTTTTCAATATTTCAAAGTTCAATAGCTTTTTAGTCACTTGACCTTCTGCCATGATCCTGCAGCAGTCAGACTGCACAACTGCCACGGACCCTGTAGACCACTACACAAACTGCTACTACCACACTGGCGTGCAATACTTCAGGCAATACCGACAGCAATGTGCAATATATACAGATATATATACACTTCCATAGTATAATATTACTAGTA
>JAVQJL010003574.1:0-25966 GCA_036024295.1 Nannoperca obscura
AAGTATAGAATCTAATGCATGGTTAAAATTAGTTACTAAATTAGTTACCCAGATTATTAGATTATATAACAATCAATTATTGCAGTTCGAGGGGCAGTTCACTCAAAGACCCAATAAAACTTTCCCCTCTTACCTCAAAATCCATTCATTTATCCAGAACATTTCAGTTTGATTTGTGGTGCTTTGGAGCTTCTGCCAGCACCATGTGC
Source organism: Nannoperca obscura (assembly GCA_036024295.1). Classification (NCBI taxonomy): domain Eukaryota; kingdom Metazoa; phylum Chordata; class Actinopteri; order Centrarchiformes; family Percichthyidae; genus Nannoperca; species Nannoperca obscura. The sequence continues at coordinate 210 of JAVQJL010003574.1, forward strand.
TCAGTGGCATTTGGTCTGCGTCACTCCAAGTACCCCACCAAGTCCTTTAAAAACAAACAAGTCACCCAGCTCCTTCCCCATATAACGGCTTTATTTCCCAAACGTGTTTGGCTATTGTTTTTCGGCTTCTGTTCACTGGAACAAGCTAACAGCGATATCCCTTTTCAAACATAAGAGCAGTTTCACTTGCTCACAATAATCCACAGGCCTTGTTGTGATCCTTTTTACTGAGGACCATTTTCTTTTACAGAACACCAACCAACTGCCTTGTGTGTGTGCAGAATGAATAAACTGTATAAATTGTGTAGATTATTGTAAGTAACTCAGTACGTAAATGAGGGCGCAGCAGCATGCTTTTGTTTCTGCAGCTGAAGCCCTTTCATTAGTGTGTGATTAGATTCTTTCTTATTATGTAGTGTCAATTAGAAATGTGGCTGTGGTTTACGTCTTGGATCTACCCTCCACATGTTTCCAAGAAAGTGTGATATATGATGATGTGTGTTTTTGAGTAAACTGCTCTTTTAATTATATTTTCAGCACACTTTGATTGGCAGACAGAAATGCCATGGGCAGAACGTTGGCAAATGTACAGTACGTGTATTGATTTGTAGATATGCCATCTTCTCATAAAGAAACTGGCGTCTTAGCTTCCTCTGTCAGTGCAGAATTGAGATGCAGCTCATTTCTCTAAGCCCTCTATAATTGAGATTTAACCTGACTGTTATTCAGCTGAGCTCACTTCATTATCAACTGCATTCAAATATCTCTGAGCTCTGCTGCCCACCCGCTGCTCTCTACTCAGACAGAGGCCATGCCTGCCTCCTCCATTTACATCACCGGCCACCATGTTACACACTCACAGATACTTAATATTTCCATTGAGAGTCCAGCCAATGCAAAAATATCCATTAAGATGCAGTTAGCCTTTGTCAATGTTCTTTGCTTAATGTAGAACTCATGAATTATTCATTTTCTTAAGATTGTTTTCATTTTTCCAGACTTCTGCTTGACTTTGCATTTATGTATACGACAATAAAAACGGAGGGATTCATTGGTTTTGTTTTCTGCACTGTCTTCCCCACAGGCACAATGGAACGGCTTGACTGGACAAATAATTATAAACAAGACAGACGGCCTGCGGAAAGAATTTGATTTAGATGTCATCAGCCTAAAGGAAGATGGCTTGGAGAAGGTGAACTATCTGACCTGTGTCTATCTGTCAGTACAGGCTGTTATTTTAGATATTCAAGCAGAGCTGAACAGAGTAAGAAAAATATAGAAAAACAGGGCCGATGCTATTTACTGTAACCTCATTTTTTCTAAAGTTGCAGAAAGATAACTTTTCTTTAAAACAATATACAGTGCTTGAAATCTGGTGTCCTAATTATGCCTATAACTGTTTTGATACATAGCTCTTGCAAATAGCTGTAGCTTCCATTTTAAGCTCAAAGGTTTGTGGTTGTTAGTAATCATACTGACATTGCTGCTCTCCATTTTGGCAGGTCATTAGCAGGCTTGTTATCTGTTAATGACAGATCTCTTCACTACAAAGAAATTCAACCTGAGTTAACACAGTTGGAAGTAAAGATTGATATGAAAATAAAACCAGAGGAGTTATTATTTTCCACATTCACCATCTTTGTTTCTTTTTTCTTTAAGTTCAGGGCCCTGTGATTAAAATGCTTTTGTCTTTATTATTTCTGCAAGACAATCGCGGGCAACAACCGCCTGAATAAAGTGTGGAAAAAGGTCTGTACTTTGGCTGCTCTGGCAGACTAAAGGAATATTGACACTGTATATTCTACCTTCTTCCCTCTGTGATGTCTCCCCTTTTCCTAAATAAAAAGTTTTAGGTACCGGATTGAAGAAATGTTCAACATATTTGTGCTGGACATTTGATAAGATGTTGTGATGCTGTTCCTTTTTTTGCTCCTCCACTTTCTGATCTGTTTGTTCTTCCCTTGCAAATTGTCCTAGTACTTGTTTCTTTTCCCTTCTTTGCATTCATCACCTTGATCATGTGAAGGTGACTCAGGAAACTGTGGATCTCCGATGTCCGGTCAGTGTGGTTACTTGGAGTTTTTATTCTTTACAGATTGGCGTGTGGAACTCCCAAACAGGCCTTAATGTAACAGAAAACAACAAGGACTTATCCACAAATGTGACCGACTCAATGGCCAACAGGACCCTCATTGTCACAACCATTCTGGTATGCACAGACAAATCATTATCATTATCATAAAATGATCAGGCAGCATTTGATCAGGGATGTCTAGATTAAACTAATGAAGTCTATAATGCACCTTGTTCCAGGAAAATCCTTACGTCATGTATAAGAAATCTGATAAGCCGCTGTATGGAAATGATCGCTTTGAGGGCTACTGCCTGGACTTGCTCAAAGAGCTCTCCAACATTTTGGGCTTCTCCTATGAGGTAAAGCTGGTGTCTGATGGCAAATATGGAGCTCAGAATGACAAGGGGGAGTGGAACGGCATGGTGCGAGAACTCATTGACCATGTGAGTACCAATCAATATTACAAATGAGAGAACATCCGGGCCATCAGCAGTATCATCTGTCTTTGAGTGTGGCTCTGGTTGATGTTTTTGTTCTGTACCAGGTGGCTGACCTCGCCGTGGCCCCTCTCACTATCACATATGTGAGGGAAAAGGTGATCGATTTTTCCAAGCCCTTCATGACGCTGGGGATCAGCATCCTCTACCACAAACCCAACGGCACCAATCCAGGAGTGTTCTCCTTCCTCAACCCACTGTCGCCTGATATCTGGATGTATGTGCTGCTGGCATGCCTTGGTGTCAGCTGTGTGCTGTTTGTTATTGCCAGGTAAACTGCCACCTTTTGATTTGGTTCACAGAAGTTAGATGTTTACATATATATCAAGCACAAAGCAAATGCAAATGCCAATAAATGGGACAGAAGAATTAGTGTGTATACAAACATCCTTATCTATAACTTCAGCTACAATTACCTTTACATGTTCATTATGGTTGGTTGCACTTAAAGCAAAGTGGCTGCAACAAGGACCTATAGATTCAATGGACCGATGCAAGACATTTTATTTTGTCCTTGATTTTTACCTGTTTCATGTCATTAACATGAGCCGGAAAAAGAGGCTAAATGCAAGGAGCAATAAGTAAATATCAGCTGTTGTCACGGGCCTAATTATGTAACTATCTTGCCATCATAGTTTTGTTTTACAATAATAATTGTGTCTTCACTTTCAGGTTCACGCCCTATGAGTGGTACAACCCTCACCCCTGCAACCCAGACTCAGATGTGGTCGAAAACAACTTCACTCTAATCAATAGTGTCTGGTTTGGAGTAGGAGCACTTATGCAGCAAGGTATACTTACTGCAGTTATACATGTATTATGTTTTTATGCTGTTTTCATACCTGGAAGAAGTTTCCTTTTGGTAGAAAACTTCAACTTTCACCTTCAAACATAGAACAAACATAGTTTGTGGTGTGCCTGGGATGTATTTGTTGTAGAATAATGTACCTTGTGTTGTTATCTTACAGGATCCGAACTGATGCCTAAGGCCCTCTCTACAAGGATAGTTGGTGGAATATGGTGGTTCTTTACGTTGATCATAATCTCCTCATACACTGCCAACTTGGCTGCCTTTCTCACTGTGGAGAGAATGGACTCACCAATCGACTCTGCAGATGATCTGGCCAAGCAAACCAAAATAGAGTACGGAGCTGTAAGAGACGGCTCCACCATGACCTTTTTTAAGGTAACCTTCTTTCCACTGTACAGTAAATAGAAAAGTAACTGTACACCAATGGGGAAGGGATGCAAACAAGAACACCACTTTTGATTTTAATTAGCCTGACAGGTTTGACCCTTGAGTCATTTCAGTAACTTGGCAAGTGCTCTCTGATGGGTTGACAGTAAATGGAGTTGGGGGGAAAAAGAGTAGGGTTAAAGGTTAGTATCTTAGAAATGTCCTCATAGATGCAGCTTAACAAAACCCTGTGGGCAATTTTTTCCATAAAGATTGGAAGGATTTATTATCACAGCAACCAGTTTATCTGAATGTGCAGGGGAAATTGAATGAACTTGGGCAGATTTGTGTACATTTTACATTTACATTTAGGCATTTAGCAGACGCTTTTATCCAAAACGACTTTCAACACTTCCACATCCTATCTTCTGACATGCATCAGGATGATTGCTCCAGTCAGCAGATATTCTCCAAATACTGTCATTTAAAATATTAGAAAGAAGCACCAGCCATGCATCAACCACATATGTACCATGTATCAACATTATCTGCTTTGTGTAAACCTCTAAGGTGTTGTTTATTGCTTTGTTGACCATCAAGATGCATGATTTTAAACGTCCATAAATCCCGATTCTGATTCAACAGAAATCTAAGATCTCAACTTACGAGAAAATGTGGGCATTCATGAGCAGCAGGAAAAACACAGCTTTGGTGAAAAACAACCGGGAGGGGATTCAGAGGGTTCTCACTACAGACTACGCTCTTCTGATGGAGTCGACCAGCATCGAGTACATCAGCCAGCGTAACTGCAACCTCACACAAATTGGAGGCTTGATCGATTCAAAGGGCTATGGAGTGGGAACCCCAATTGGTAAGAGAGATGAGTAACAAACTACACAGTAACAATTATAACCAACAAATGCTCCCTATCTGTCTACGAAACAACAAACCCAAAGGTTGTGACGCTGGTAATGGCAGTAATGGTTTTTGTCCTGCTGCTGTTTTCCTGCTGTAGGCTCCCCTTACAGAGACAAGGTCACGATCGCCATCTTGCAGCTTCAGGAGGAAGGGAAACTGCACATGATGAAGGAGAAATGGTGGAGAGGGAATGGCTGCCCAGAGGAAGACAGCAAAGAGGCCAGTGCTCTTGGTGTGGAGAACATAGGGGGAATCTTTATTGTGCTGGCAGCCGGACTAGTCCTCTCAGTTTTTGTAGCAATTGGAGAGTTTATTTACAAATCCAGAAAAAACTTGGACATTGAGGAGGTGAGTGTTGGTCAGTGTGAATGGCACAACAAGTATTAACACACTATGGGACTGGAACGAAGACTGTTTTGAACCTACTACACATTTGCGTTGTCATTGTTGTCTTCAGAGGACTACAGTTGTCATTGGGCCAACAAACATTTGAAGTCTGTATGTGTTGAACTGCATTGTTACAATCAAAACAGAAATACTTTTTAACAAAGAGTTTAGTCTTTTTAGTAGTTTTGATGTAGAGCACATTTTAGTCTTAATTGAAGAATGCATTTGAACCCCTTTTTACGATGATAGATGGTTGTTGACTTCTGACAACATGACACTTGACCATCTTGGCCTTGCTGTTTTTCACAAAACTGTAATATTGTAACATTGTTATGTGTGGGGAAAAAAAGTAATTGTCATGCCATAATATTGTGGGTAAGTGGTGGGAAGTGGTATCTTTTAAGGCATGTTTGCCATGTTAAGTTCAACAACTGCAGTAGGTTTGAGAGTATTCTGTTCAAAAAATGTTTGCGATTTTCACATTTGTAGCGCACAGAAACTTTGACATAACAGAACTACTTCTTACCACTTTTGTTTGTACTCATGTATTTCAAAAGAGCTTGATTTTGACAGTTGTTTCCAATTTGTTGAGTGCTCCCTCAAGACTTTATTCAAGTTGCTTGACACTCAGGCCATCAGTTGCTTACTGTCTTTACATTTATTTTATTTTTTTTGCTTTTTGTATTATATGAAGTTCATAAACATGCATGTAAACGTTTCGTCATGTTGGAATTGTTTCAGAATGACTAAAGTTATGTGAGAACATTACATCCTTTAACCTTTTATCTCTGGTTGTTTTGGTTTTGATTGCTCCCTTTTTCTGCATGCACGGCCTTTTCCTTTACTGGATGGAGACGTTTTCACAAGCTTTTGATTTCATCCACGAAACTTTTGGGTTACATCGCCAAGAAGACTGAAGGTCTTCGAAGGAAGATAGAATGTCATTCAAACTGTGGATGTCCCATTTTGCATATTTGATTGTTGTGCTTCTTTTGAGTTCTCTTTCACTCATTTGTTTTGGCTATTTCTGGGGAACAATTTGCATAAGGCACTTCGCTCATGTTTTCAGAGAACATGGTTTGCTTGTTATTGTTGCACTATAGAAAACCTACATTCTTACACATATTCTTTGTATATGCTTACATACTACACTATATATCACCAAGGTCTTATTTTTGGCATACATAGATTGCTTGCATTTTTATGTACTTTTGACTAACTAACTATTATGCACTTGCAACTCACTTTGTTCACATTCAGTCACTATTGGTGTAAAGTAGTCTATCCAGACATAAAACCATTAGTTCAAATGGTTTACCACTGCACAGAATGTAAAAGAACAAATCCTAGAGCAGTTCAGAGACCGAGAGATGGCCTCAGGTTTCAGTGTTAAGTGGTTAATTAAGTCATCACATTGGCTAAAGAGACATGTCCCAGCAGTAGCTTCTTGCATCCCTGAATGACTGTTCCCTGCCTGCTTTCAGCTCTGATCAGGCCCATAGTCACTTCACTCAGGTTTAGACTTGTAAATAACATCCTCATTAGGTAGTGGATTACAAAAACATATTAAACACTCCTGGTTTAAAAGTGTACGGGGCCTGTCACACTGATTAGAAACATTTAATGAAATTCTACCCCCGCCCAAACAAATCTGACAGGTAACACTGAGCCTTGCTTGTTTTGTCTCTGCATTATAGGATTTGTCCCATTTGGGATGCTGTGACAGAATTTCAGGGTTGAAATAATTATGCCTATGACTAAGGACAGTTGAGTGGAATTCAATAATTTCTACAATGTATAATCATTGTTTTAATACCTACAGAGTCAATTAACAAATGGAAAATGGTGATTATGATTATTACATGGATGCTTTTTGAGAGATTTCTTGCATTACACATTCAGTATTGCTTCAAAATAATACTAATTTGGATGTGAAAGCCCAAACATTCAGTAAGAATCCAATGTTAGTGTTGCATTTAATGTCAGCAAATCGCCACCATTATGAACATAATGACATTGCAGTTTTTATTATTGCATTTGTATCACTGGAGACAGGTTTTGATATTCAAAAGTTAAGGTTTAACTGTTCCTGGTCACAATTTGATTGTAAGATTTTGAGGGCAGAATTTAACAGTTTGTTCCTTTGTCATGCAAAACACCGTAAGAAAGTAAACAGATGCCAACTCACCTATTACGGGTAAATGCTGGTTTATTCATTAATATACAGTTATTAATAAAGATGAATCTCATATCCTTGTTTAAAATTGTTTGTAGAGCAGCACTTTCAGCTACCAGCTTCAGTGCTTCAGCTGTACTGGACAAGTGAACTGGTCTCTTTTGACTGCATTTGATAACACTGACAACATTTTGTAACTGATGTTCACTGTTTAGTTGGTATTGCACTCAAGCAAATCAGCAACAGAGGATGTAATAGGATATAACTGTTAATTCTGGACATTCTAGTTGTCAATTATAATATAGACAGACACTTGAAGAACACCAGCACACATCAAATGCATGAATAACCTACAGTATGTGACTTTGTTCGAAGGATGATGGCTTCCTTCAAACTTTGGGGATTTTTTCATCACTGCTAAGATGAAAAAATGACTCAGTGTTAAATCTAACTCTCACAACAGCAAAGTTAATTAATAACCAATGTACTTAGCAGAATTGCATTCATCATTTTTGCTTTTTCAGTTGGCTCTTGACACTGATAAATTCTGACAATTTCTCCATGACTTGTTAAGTAGTTGATCTCTGATATTGTATGACTTCTTTGACAGATCATGTCCTGAAAGGCACTTTTCCTTGTGCTTCTACTGATACAAATGCAACACAGTGACGAGTGTTAACACAAGAAAACAAGTGTGAATGCAATCTGCCACTGTACAACCAGCTGTTGGTTAATCTGACAGTTGCAGACAAGGGTGCTAGCTTGTTGGGGTCAACATGTCCCCATGGTTTCTCTCATTTCTCTGGGAGATTACAGTATTATGGTCCTCATTTATATAATCCTGTCAATGGGATACAGCCCCCTTCCCTGCACTACCCCCAAAGTGAAGTTCATAGTGACTGCAGCATGTAATCAGTTAGGATACAGTAGCTCAACAGCTTTTAAAATGTATGATGTGTTGCAAGAACCTTATGCTGGAATTAACTATACAAGTATTGTCTTTTCTTTCTAGGATTTTGACCCCTGCTAAGGAAACTCTGATACTATATGGATGTCCACTCATTAGTTCTGCATCCAGGAGTCCATGACACAAATCAATGAAGTGCCACTATTTTTAATGCCTGATTAGAGGCATTATTTCAGTAAATAAGAACAAATTTGAAAGTGAATTGACATCTTGGTTTATAATCTGGTGTTTACTTGATCAAGGATTTTGCTTTTTGTTCTGATATTGCAAAAATTCAACTGTGTGCTTTTTTGGACAAAATGGCTCTGGATAAGTTAATTTAGCAACCACAATTATGTAACTGTTGCTGCTTGTTTAAAAATACCTACTGTATGACATTTCTATCTGTGGCTCTAAAAGAAGGAGTCAGTGTTCGCCCGCAGGAAAAGTCCAGTCAGTCCCATGAGTGCCACATTGAATACTTTGTCAATTTTATTAGCATATATATTCCCTGCTTTAGCAACTTTGCAAGCAAGCTGACCTCCAGATGTTTTCATTTCTAATCCTTGTTTTTCTGCCTCGCCTCCTGTTTCCTAATCCTTGCTACCTAAGTGCTGTGGATCTGTCTGTCAGAGGATAATGAATGGAATCATTGAGAAAAGTAGGTAAACGGGACATGCGTGAACAAAAACAAAACAAATTGAAATTAAAAGAAGTGGTAATTGTATTGACAGTAATCGGAGACAATTCATACTGACGTTTCATTATGATTTAAAAATGTTTTTTTCAATGAGAGAAAAAAATTGTGAGAACAAAGTGAGAGATCATCCAGATTTTTGGTAAAAAAAGTAAATATATGCTCTGACACAGAAGATATATCAAGACAGATACAGAGTTCAAGGGAGCTTTGCATTAATCTCACGTTGTAATGACAGTTTAAGGTTTTGGTATTCTGATGAATTCCAGGATTGGGTTTAAACTGCTTTCATTTTGTTTGCTGGTCTTTAATCTTCTAACCCTGCGTTCTTAATCAGAACTCAGAGCAGGTTTTTAATCTTGCATGAATGAGGCCGCGGATTACGGGCCTCTGACCTTGCCATGCCGCACAGCTGCTTCCTCCTCAAATCAAGTCTCTCTTCCTGTGTAGCTTGCAAAAGAGGATAATCTTACTTTTTGTGCTACAATGCTCCAAAATCTGAACTGTGCATAAAAGAAGAATCCTAATTTTTGAGAGGGAAATTCAGAAATTGGTCCAATTCATAATGCTTTGGAGTGAATTTAAAGGCGATGCCAGTTTTAACAAACATCAACTTGAGGATATTCTGCAGATGTGTGTCACAGCAGGACAGTGAGATGATATCTTATCTCTCTGCCATTATCATCATCTAATCCTTTTGACTTTTAGATCGTAATACCACTTGTTGAGTTTAAAGTCGCAGCTTTGTGTGTCAGTGTGGGTGTATGAGTTGACTTCTCAAAGATAGGTACGAGTTGTATTAATCGCTTCAGGGTTGCCGGTGTAATTACCACTTTAACCTTGAGGATTGTTCCGAGGGAAACGCAATGAGATTGCTTTTTCTTTCATTGCCCCCAAGTGCTACAGTAGCTATTTGAAAGGACACAAAACAACAAGGCAAGCACTCCAAACTCAGACAAGTAGGAAAAACATATCAGGAGACAAAAACATCTTGACAAAATAGCGTCTTCAATTTTAATGCAAGATCCTCTCCACTCTGAAAGGGAGCACTCTGTCAGCTCACGTTTAGTTCTGTGAACTCCAACAATTTGAAGCCTTAACAACTGTTATCCCAGTTTGCTTTTGCAGATCAAGGATGGATATTCACAGCCTGACACATGAGCTGAACCAGGTCTACATAGTACACAACCTATATATTGAATTGTCATACAATGATTGTTATGGTGATATCCATTATACACATACATTTAACTATGTATTTACAAGAATAAGCAGCAAAAATAATAGAGATAAGGTAATGTGGCTAATAATGAGCAAGTAAGCATCACATTCAATCAAACCATATTTTCTTTTCTTTCTTGTTTGTAATTATCTTGGTTTATGCTTTGACCTGAGATGACTTACATGTGCACCAATGTGCTAAAAACAAGTCTGGTTAAAAACTGGGAAACACTTCAAACAGAATGACTATTATTCTTTGTTTAAGTTTCATGTTGTCATTGAGACGTCTTTGGAGAGCAGCCTAACACATGCCATGCTAGTAGAAACCTCGTTTATTGTATATCTGTGATTTATTTCATTCTTTTTTGTGCTACACTTTAAATGGCAGACATTAGCGTGTTGCTGCAGATACTTTTGTTACCAACGGGTGGTGCAGGATGGACTGGCAGGTTGCCTTTAAAGGCATGTGAGGAACATCTCCAGTTTTCACACTTGCACACAAATGCAGGCAATGAACTGTTTAAATGATTTTATAGCTTCTGTTTACGTGTGGGGCAATGCAACGGATTAGGTGGCTTACTTTCCGTTTCTATTAGAACAGGTTATGCGTAGAACTCGTTTAAGAATGACTGAACAGCTTCTCCTTTGTGCCCAATCTGCAATCTACTAAACATGAATATGTACATTTGTGAACACATAAGTCAGTTCCATGGGGTGCTTTGCTTCTAAACAAAATGAAAGAATGTGATACTACACTGATAAGTATGTTTAAATTACAAACCCAATGATGTATAGCTTTAAATTTAAACAGATTCTTCACTGATTTGTAATTCTGGAAAATGATACATCCGATTTCCCTACTTTGGGAGGGCCTCTTCCTTCCATCTACAGAGTCTTACAACTCAGTTTGCAGTGCAGGGTTACAGGGATGGCTGTCATATACACCTTACTCTTTCTAATTTCTTGTCTGCCTCTGGGTACCTTCCCTTTTTATATAGCTTAGGTCATTTAGCATCTGAGTCCGTCTTTAGTTTCAACCCTAATTTAATCCCATCTATAGTATATTAGCCTAATAATTCTCTGTAGTACTGAAGTAAAAATAAATACATCCTTAGACAACTGTTTGTCTATGTGCAGTTTTGTAAAACCTGAGCCTCATGTGCAAAAAGCACAACTTTTTTAAGTCATTTTGTTAATAGTGATGCAAGTAGTTCTAAACCAGCTTTCTGGTCCTGCTTTTCAGCTCAAGGGTTAGGGGTTAGGCCTTTCTTTCTGAATATTAGTTTAGTTTTGTTGATTATGTCGTGTCCACCAACAGTGTGACATCAGCGATGCTACATCATGGTGTTTCAAGTGTGTTTGTTAAGTTCACAAAAGTTTTGCAACTTGAAATTCATACAATTCATACTTTTATAGTACTCTAGTCAGTCAACAAAGGGGCTGCATAGTTGAGTTCTCTGAGGTAAATAGAGTTGTACTTCCATCTACTGGCCAAACTGTGGTAAAATCAATAAAGGGGGAATATTCTTACTTCTTTAGTTAGCTAGTTGGAATAAAACACTAAACGGTAACAACATGTTGTTTATTTAAATCTGTAATCCATGAACGCATTCAATAAAAAATACTCAACATGAAGACCAAAACGTAAGACAATGCCATCAATATGGTCTCTGGGTTAATGTGCAACAGTGCTTGAGACAAGAATATACAAAGATTGCCTTTATCTTTCTGTATTCATACTATACTACTGCATAAGGCACGTTTTGCATCAATAAACACTGGCATTCAAATAATGCTGTTGATTTATGTTAGCTGTAACATTTACTTGCCATCTACTGTAAAAAGTTGTTAGTGCTGTGCAGAATTAATCAAAGAAACAGCAGTGTTAGAATAATACAGTATGTGTTAACATTATTTAATAGACTTAGTAGAGAAAAATGAAAGAACCGTCTTATTTTCATATGAGTGTAAATCTAAGAAGTAAATGGGTTGAGTGTGCAGCGGGAATTATTTTAGCCATCAGTCAGATTACGAGTTTCCCTGAGAAAAACACTTGATTTTGAGAAATGTCTTCCTAATTTACGAATGGAAACATTTGTGATTGATCTAAAAATGTTTCTGCACTTTCAAAATGATGAATATTAGATGTGTTTACTACAGTGAAATGCATATTAGAAATACAATGAACACAGAAAAATGTTCATTTGAATACACAGGAAAGCATATCTATCCCAAAAGGGGATTACAGTATGTTCTCAAGGTTCAGCCCCTGATGCATGGTACTGCATGCTTAGAAACAATCAATTGAATTCAAGTCCAGTTATAAGCTTTTGTTCTTGCAGAGACAAGCGCTGAGCAGTCAAGTGGGATCGGGGCAACTCTGCGGAGAACCTGCCTCTTCTGTCTGTGTAGCCCTCTCCGGTGCAGCACTATGAATGGTGCCTGCATGCGGCGTGCTTTGGTCACACACTGAAGAACAACTTACCATTTCAATAGTGATCGGGCACTCCTCATCTTTACCCACAAAGCTAGGGGAGGAGATGGGGAAGTCCGGTGAAGAGAGCTTGGCAAGAAGCTGCAAGTGGTCCTGATCAGAGCCAGTCTCGATGCTGACACTCTTACATAACCCACACAGACTCTGCCGCGTCTCCTCCAGGTTTTGCTCCAGCTCAGTTTGCTCCTGCAGCAGCCGATCTTTCTCACTTTTCTGCAGAGAATGATAGTAAAGCCTTTTTTTTCTTACATTTTCATCACGTTCCTTCATCAGCCTACACAATTTGTAATTCAAAATCTTTCCGGTCCAGTCTATTCAATCTGTAAACTTCAATCTACCATTCAGCTTTCTACAGGTGCTACAGAATTTACACCCAAATAACTTCAAGGAAGAAGGGGATGAGATGCATGAATGAATAAATATTTTTTTATTTTTGCTCCAATTACCTAGAATACTGACTTTTATAGCAAAAACCCCACTTTGTTTTGTTATTTTAAATGGAGTGGTGAAAGGAGGGGTGGGGGACTGCACCAGAAACTTTTTTAGGAAGACAAAAGCGCTTCCATCCACATTACTGCAGTCCATACTGGTCACCACTAGAGGACAGTAAAGATCACAAAGTACTTATGGCTCAGGAAAGACTAAATTCAATCATATCATGTTTGAAAACATGTTGAGAATGCCAGACATAGTAAAGGCAACTTACTAATCTTTTGATTTCACATTCTAGCTGCTGTATGCTGTCTAGTTTCCTCTTTCGGCAGCGCTGTGCGGCCACTCGGTTTTTGCTTCGTCGACGGACATCGTGGACAAACTCCAGCTGATCTTGGGTCAGGTGATGGTGTCTCAGAAGCTGCTGGAAGGCACTCCGGCTCAGCGTTGAGATCTGCTCGGCTGGGAATGGGAGCTGAATCTGTAGATTACAAGTCTTAAGAGTTAAGATTTATTTGACTAAATATCTTCGACTATCAATAACCAAAAATCTGCTTTGTATCACAATGACCTCTGCAGCTCTTTTGTTGTTGGCCTCTCTCTCAGTGTCTCCATCTGTGTCCAGGTCTGAGTCGTCAGCAGAGTTGAGCGAGGAGGACATGTAGGGGCTCTTCTCTGACTGGGACAGGCTGTCAGTGCGAGGAGCCGGGTCATCGCCGGTCCCAAGGTCCCGAAGGAAGGGACAGTCTCCTACGCTGGAGCTCAGGTCCAGCTGCTTCAGCCAATGAAAGTCTGATGCTTTCGCCAGATTGTTTTGGTCCGTGAGATCCAGAGGGAGTGGTTGAGCCTGAGAAGGGCATAGGTCAGACCAAAATCCCTTTGCCAGATGCTCAGCCACCTCCCTCTCCACGCTGCTCCTCTCTCCAAATCCCTCTTCCTGGCTTAAAGCAGTTAGCGTGGGGTCTGAGAGATCACCTGCCACCCTCTGTTCAAGGCCAGCCTCACTCTGCTCTAATAACTCACTGCCATCTTCTGCCCCTGATGTGTTGAGTGGACACGAACCAGGGTTAGAGTTAGTTTCAGCACAGAGCGTCTCAACTGTCTGTTTAACATCGCTGCCTGCTGGCTCAGTGAGTTCTGCCGGATTCACATCCCCTGGGGTTGACAGCTCACAGGGTAAGCCACAGTCTGCCAAACTCAACTCACTTTGACTACACACATCTCCTATCTCCAAAACGTCTCTTTCGCAGAACTGAGAAGGATGATCTGCTTTGTCTGAGTCTGGGCATGGCGAAGACAACATGGGGCACACACCATTTGCTGTTAAATCCAGAGATAGAGGGGCCATTTGTGGCCCACAGTTCTCCAAACAGAGGTGTTCTTCCCCGCTGCTCGTCTGACTCTGTGTGCTCTGAGGACACTGTGATGGGAAGTGTGTTTGTTCATCACCTCTTAAAGGCACTGAGCTGTGTGACTCAAATGATTCTGGTGGCCTGCATTCTACGCTGGAGTCAAAACTGGCACTGAGGTCCAGACAACAGGTTCTGCGCCTGACCTCCTGTGAGGTTCTTTTGCCTTCAGAAAACTTTGGGATGAGGAAGTCAAAGCATGCTGACTCCAAGTTATGAAATCCTAAAAACTCAGCACTGCTGTGAATTGCATGAATGTTTTCTTTGGTAAAGGGGAGCTTTGATGTGTAAGCAAATTGAAGCAAAGGTTCAAACCCCTCAACGGTCACCTGTGGGGAAAGGAGATGCAGCAGATTGTTAATGTATAATAAAACTCACACTACTATAGATTAAGACAATATGACAATACTAGAAAGGTGACCAGCTAATAAATAAACAAATCTATATGGGTGTTTTATACATATCCTGAAATGTATAAGTTGTAGTTTCATAAAACTGATATGTTATTAAGATAATATTGCTGTCAGATGTTGCACATGTGGCATAGGTCACATTGCAAGCACTGTAAATTGGACCAAAGGTCATGTTACACAAAGTCAACTACTGCTGGACACAAAATAAATATTGCAGTGTTTACTTTTGTTTGGAAATTGTATCTCACAACACATTCATGAACAAACCAAATCATTTGCAGTGTTAATTTATTTCCCCAAACCCCTTAACTAAACTCCAGGCACCGACCTCGTCAGGCAAAGTGATGATGGGATTCTGTCTGGTGACATTGGTAACCCTGCTGTGAAAGTATTTGCTGCAGGAAGCCAAGACAGAGCAGTGGGCCCGAAAGCTCCTGCTTTCCACCACCACCGTCACATCACACAGGACGTCCCGCTGCCTCTGGTCATTCAGACACTGGAGAACATGGGCGCTGTGCACTGCAGACTGAAAGGTGAACACTGAAATACGTGGAGCTTGGAGCGACATGGTTCTTACAAGCTCAGCCTGTGTGATAGAGGGAGCAGGGCAGTCAAAGAATCATCACACACAAGACAGAAACAGTACAACACAGTAAAACAAAAACTCTCAGTGTGGATTCTAGCTGCTATGAATAGTCAAAGTTCAATTAGTCTATTGACAGAAAATGAATTGGCAATCAATGAACTGGCAATGACTGGGTAAAAATATTTTTTTTTAAAGCAAAAATGCATTAGTTCCTGCTTGTTGAATGTAAAAACTTCTTATTTTCTTTACTCCTCTATGAAAGTACACTGACAATCTTCAGATTTTGGACTGTTGGTAGGTAAAAATATGACATTTAAAGACTTATGATGGGCACTTTTTACAGTTGACATTTTATAAACATAAGGATTATTTGATATAATAATCCGCAGATAAAAGAGGAAAAGCACATTTCAAATAAGGCATCTGAGATGGTTCTTCTTCGTATTACTGAGATACCTTAAAAACACAAAAAGAGACTTTTCATGGCATGTAAAAGCACTGCAAATGTATTTATTTTACAGTCCTAAATTATATCACCTTGTTTCAGGAACCTCAGTTTAAATGACCTGTCCTTATGCAAGACAATTAACTGTACCTTCTCATTAGAAGGCAATTATTGACAATGTAAGAGTTGGATAAATGGATACAATGCAATTTAATCATTGTAGTATATTATATTAGAATACATGAACACAATGCCATTTAATCATTGTAGAATGGCTGATTAATAATTAGCTAACTTGGCTGCAGTCTAGATAGATTTCAATTTAACTCTTTAACTTGTGCAGCAAGTTTAAAATGCTGACTCATGTTTAGCCAAGTTACCCAACTGGGCCTGGCGGAGAGGCGTAAGGACAAATATCCAAAGTTAGGACATGGACGTTACGCTACTAATGACCGAAAACAATTTAATTAAGATATTAATGCGAGTTAATGGTCGAAAATGTTACACAAACGAAAAGGCTTTAACGTTAAGCTAGGCCAGACCGTTACCGAGCGGACATTTCTTCCTGTTGTTGGTTAAACAGCAAAACCGTCTTAAACAGTAACTTTACTTTTGAATATTTATTTTAAAATGGGCAAATGTTCACTGACCTGTCATGTCAGCTTGATAACACTGCCATTGGTAAATTATGGTTAGAGACGGATCTGTCCATCCGATCCGGAGAATTTCCTTTCGTCATGTGACTATGTGATGTGGACAAGAGGAAGCGCTTACTGCGCATGCTCGGTGCAAAAGTCAGAATGCCAGCACAGGAGACAGGAGACACCTTTCTCATTTTGTAGCATTTCATTACAGGACATTGATAAAAATAGACATATAAATATTTGTTTTTACAAATGATATTACCGCCAATTTTCATTTATCTCCCAACACTTATTTTTGTAAAGCGTACAAATCCAATTACACAAACCATTAAATGTTGACTGTTTTGACTTTCATTGCACACTTGGCCATATTCCCATGAGTGTGAGAAACATACAGCTGTCCTGTTTATTACTTGAAACACTGTGTCGCACCACTGTGATGAAATAAATATCAACAATGTCAAATGTCCCTTCTGTCAATCAACATAATTTCATCACAGCCCAGTTTGAGCCAATGTTAGTCAACAGTTTTATGATCCCTTATACTGTGGAGCTGAAGCAGCAGCAGGTTGGATGGTTTGGATTTCCTGAGAAGTGAAGCACGGTTCGATTAGAGGATTCTTTCATAGAAGAGGAGGTAGGCTTGGCAACTCTGGACTTTACTCTCGCTCGCAGGCTGAGCGCTTGTGTCGCTGATATGGAACCAGGATCCTCTGGGTGGCTTTGCATCTCCTGAAGGGAAGGGATGAGTTAGTGGAGATACTTAAAATATTAAGACCAAGTTGTTATTTTATTGATCATCATGTCAGAGTACACCTACCTTCTGCTGCAAGTCCGTTGGATGAGGGTTTAGGGGAATCAGGTCGTACTTTCACATACCCTGTATAATGACCTGACCTCATCGTTCCACTGTGCTCTACGATACCATACAAACTGTACAAAATCTGAGTATCTCCCTCTGTCACGTTCTGTTTGGAAACAACTTTTTGTTAGTGCTCAGACAATAATACATTAACAGATAGGATTATGAATGTAATGAGATTTACCTTGCATTTAATCCCACAAAAGGGAGCCAGATCCAGTATGAAGGGGAACTGGACATGTCTGTTGACCTTACAAATGCTGTACCCATTCTAAAAGGAAAACAACAACAAGAAGGGATCTTATTACAATTCCATAAAAGGAAGTCTTTCAGTGCCTTACAAAAGACATAAAAAATATCAAAACAGAACAACGTGCCATGCTCTTTAAATAGCTGGTTTACAGCTGTGCGAATAATAACTTGGCTGACAGTCAATTGTCTTACCTGTTGAAATCTCTTCAAATGAAGGGTAAGCACTGGTGGTGGAGAGGAGATCAGCATTTGCTTCAAGGCATCAGTATAGACATTCTTCTTGGATCCTAAAC
The DNA here is from genome assembly GCA_036024295.1 of Nannoperca obscura. Classification (NCBI taxonomy): domain Eukaryota; kingdom Metazoa; phylum Chordata; class Actinopteri; order Centrarchiformes; family Percichthyidae; genus Nannoperca; species Nannoperca obscura. The sequence continues at coordinate 18,133 of JAVQJL010003574.1, forward strand.
AAAGCACACATAAAGAAGAACAAAATGGAAGTGTGAGTCCCTTAGAGGAAAAGAATAGGCCCCCCCAAAAAAAAAAATATATATATAAACTTTTGCTTGTTAGAATCACTGGGCTTGTGATACTGTACTGCACAACATCCACAAACACATTCAGTTTGTACAATATCGAGAACAAAAGCAACAATAGGTCAAATATGACTATGGGCAGAAAGACTCCACATACCTCCAGCTTTGTCTTTGTTTAGCTGCCGTTTAGTGCAGGTGACACATAGCAGGCTGTTGTTCTGCGTGAGGGTTTCCACTTCTGTGAACTGAAAAAGGCACGACTGTACTGAACAGTCCTGCTTCTCAGGTGCCGTCCTGGTAGCCAGTGTGTGGAAGGCTAGCTCTGGGTCCTGATTTACTACAGTGTACTCTTTAGCCTCCAGTGGCTCGTCTTCACTCTCCATGCCTTGTTCCACAGCATAAGAAGCAGAGTCTTCAATGAAGGCATCATCCAGGGTCACTTTCCACATTTCACTCACCAGCTGTGTCTCTTCTCCTGCTTCCTGATTCATGTCAGATATTTGGTCATCATCTAAGACGCTCTCCTTTGAGCTCTGCTCCTCTGATAAGACGGTAAAACGGTTGCTGACCGATGATGCGGCTGATGAGTCGCAGTCAGTCACTGAATCTTCATCCTCTTCTTTTTCTTTCTCGTCCTCGACCTTCTCAAGGTTCTCCTGGTCCTGTTGAGACACGCCGATCTGCGCAGGGTCTCCTTCACTATGCGAGGCTTCTTCATGCGTTTCTTTGTCAGCATGTTCCCCGTCCATTGCATCTGCGGTAGGATCTGTCTGTTCATCCTTTGTGTGGCTCGGAGGTGTGAGACTATCCAAAGTGACTCTGCCATCAAGCTTCTGCTGCCTCTTTTGATGCTGTAGGCCAAGACAAGGCAATGATACAGACTATTTAGTTAATTATAAGCATTCAACACACACCATTGAAAGATGAATTAAGGAAAAATAAAAAAACGTCTTCTATACATGTTCAGTGAAGTACCTTTGCTTGCTTCTTTGCATGTTTCTTGGCTTTCTTCTGCTGGTACTTGCTGCCTGACCCACTGGGAATGTCTTCATTTCCGTTGGTCAGAGCAGGGCTGTTTCTGCCGTCCTGGCTCGACTCACTGGTGTTCTGAACTCCTTTTTTCTGGTTCTTCTTTCTGTATGCCTGTGGGATGTAATCACAGGGTACATGTGTGTAATGCAAACAAAAGATGAACAAATCAACAAACACTCATCAGAGTGAAGGGCTTTACCTCATCAGAAACAGGGAGGGAAAGATCCAAAAACATCTCTGTCACTACAGATACCTGGAAAATGCAAAGTAGTGGCCATTTAGCTTGACATCGACATCACACTGACAGGTTATCGTAAAGTTTTGTCCACAATACATACCGTTTTACACTGCTGACACATTATAGTGCTGGTCATTTCCCCACCAAAAACTTGGTCGACAAAGTTTTTTGGAAATCCATTTTTCTCGTACTCTGAAATCAGAACTTCATTGTCAAGAGGGCCACGTTTAACTATTACGTTTGTCAAGATTCTAAACTATAGTAGGATGCAACTTTTGTCTTGCTCACATGACAACAACTACATGTTTATAGCCTTTATCTTACCTTTAACTAGTGTTTTCAGCTGCTCTCCATCTGAACCTTTTCTAGATTCTTTCAATGCCTCCATGATCCCAGAGCTTACTCTCTGTAGAGACAAACACAATTTTTCAACATAGATGATCAAAATAACCTTTTGATAAACTATGAGGAGAACTTAAAATAAAATATATACAACATTTTCACAGAATGTCACTAATTTCAGCCCATTAACACTCTGATTGGGCTCTTATAATAGTCTTATTAATCTAATAATAATTTATAATTAAACAAATTATTGGAGAGCCCTTCGTGGAAAGCAAAATCTCTAAGGTCAGTTAATGAGAGGAACGATTCTTTGCATTTAACACATAACGTGTCTTAGATTTGTGACTAAATTTAGAGTCAGAACGTCTTGGTGCAGATGAGGCTGAAATAATCTCAGAGTACAGTGCAACACATATCAGCTGTCTTACAAGCAATGACTTCACCACAGGACTGTCCTGCTGCATAGCCACTTGTAAATCTTTCACCATACATACATAGAGAGATTTGTTTAAATCTGAATGCATACTTTGATCTCCTCAGCTCGCATCCCGTCCAGAAGGTAGCGCAGCAGCTCCTGGCTATCTTGTTGCTGAAATCCTTTGAACCTGGCAGCCCTGCAGCAAGGAGACAACGCTTAATGCAGTGATGCTAGGAAGTACTCATTAAGCACTTCTTAAGACTGAGTTCCACCTCAACTTGCAGTCTCACTCACTTTTTACAAACTTGTGTGAACAACTCTCGAGGTGTTACCACTCCCTTCTTGGAGTCCTGGATTTCATTGAGTAGTTGACACATAGCCAAAGTCAGGGATCCGGGCTGGTCTAACTGCACTACGATAGGCTCCTGTAAGCATAACAAAAGCAAGTCTTTAAGTAATAAACAGTGTATTTATTAGACACAATGAATCTACCATCTTAACAGTTAAAAACAATGTCAACACACCAGATCCAAGGAGGCAACAGGTTTAATGTTAAGACTCATTTTCTCTTCTGTCACTTTGTTGAGAGTCTGTCTTAAGAGCTGTGTTTGAGAGAGACTCTGGAAAAGACAATGACAGCAATTAATAATAACTCTAGAATGTACAACTTCTCTCATGAGACTGGCATCCTATGAAGCACAATCTTACCTGAATGACTGCATTAAAGAAACACGTGTTTCCCAGGTTGCTCAGCCCCTTTACGGAAATGCTGCCATCGTCTTCAGATGTGTCAGACTTTTGTGATTTCCTAACGCTCTCTTTCTTGACATTTTTCTTTTGGTGGTCCTTGCTTTCTTTGTTTTCCTTGTCCTCAATTTCCTCTGCTTTTACAGTCTCTGTCTTCTGCTCAACTTCCAACAAACTGTCTTCCTCCTTCACTCCTAAATAACCAAACACAGCATGGTGGATATGGTTATAGGGACATACAATTCCAATAATACAATTCGATGGAAAATGCTTTCCAATGGGACCTACTTTTCTCCGGTCTCTTTATGGGATCTGCAGAGGTTTGCTTTTTCAGGTTGTTCATCAGCTGAGCCAACTGTCCGGTCCTGGAGTACTGGACTTCATCATCACATATGTAACACCTGCAGGTTTGGCAACGCATGAGGAAAAGAAAAAGTCCCTCTTATTTCAAACACAACTTATGTCTCTGTGATTAACACACCACAGCAACATACTCACCACACACTCCAGTTGTCCAAACTGACCACCAGGCAATGTGGATCTGACCGAGGAGTCTCATAATGTTTGATTGCATGCTGGTTCTCAGAGTTTCGTCCACATCCCTAAAGAAACGCATCTAGCCATTTACCAAAAAGTCACTTCATACACTGTCAAAATCTGAATGAGAAATGGATTGAATAAACTCACTCTATGGCCACATTTCAGGCACATCCATACGGCAGGTGTTTCTTGTTCCACTTCAGCGTTCTGTGGCAGGTCGGTGCTGATATTTTCTTTATTTTCTTCATGCTTACAATCCTGGCAACTCGTCCAATCACAATTCCGAGAGAGTTTCTTTAGAAGAGCTTGGTCTGTTCCCTTCTTAATATGTCTGCAGGATGGACCTATAAAGATAAACACACACACACACACACACACACACACACACACACACACACACACACACACACACACACACACACACAGTGTGGGAAAATCATCCTAGGCCTTCCACGGGTTGTAATTCATATGTCATGAAGATGATGGTATATTATTTACCGATCATGTCAATGTCATCGTCCTCTCGAGAGCTCTTGTCCTTCCCCCTTTTCTTTCCCATTTCACCTAACGTTAAGCACAAGAACCCATGAATGGAAACCAGTCACAGCAGTTACCTAGAGTAACATTAACGCTAGTTTTGGCTAATAGCTATATTACCTCAGATTACAATGCTGCTTGAGACAATTTAGTGCCACAAGCAAACAACAAATAATGTAACGTTTAACTCCACGACCACTCATGGTCCGGTCAACTTACTGTCACAAAAGAAGCCTACAGCTTCCACGTTTTCAGTTTCGTTTACTCTGTGTGGATGAAGTCTCAAATCCGGACATAGTTCAATGGTTTCCTGATTACAGCCGTAAAATGCAGGCCTTCATCGGATAAGAAAAGGGTTCATCCGAACTTCAAATTCTCAAAAAAAATCACACCGCTGATTTGGCAGAAAGATCCCGGCTGACACATGCAAACAACAGAGGAAATGTGAGGTGTCGCTGTTTCTGCTGCACGGTACGTGTATTTCCTGTGTGCGTCGCTTAAAACAGTCCGAGTTGAAACAGAGCTCGAGTACTAGCTAGAGTACAGCACTAGCGTTGCGACTACTGAAGTTGTTCAGGGGGTTATCTTGTTCAACTCCTTATATGTAGCTTATTTAAATAAATTGTATTAATGTTACACGCTTGGCCAGACTTAAGACGAGTTATATTTTAGTTGCTGGTACAGAAGCAACATGTCATTTGTTAGCTGAGGGGTAATTAATGACGTGGTTTTAAACGTTAATTTAAAACGATCATATATTTGAATGTGGTCACAAAGACAGTGATTGTTTATAACAGTAGTGGAGTCGAAGCTCTAGTTGCCTTTATCAGCATGTCTTACTTGGAGCGGGCTGAGTGTCAGCTTGCAGAGATAGAGCTGCTGACCAGCATGTTTCCCACCAGGGAGGAGCTGGAGATCACAGACCAGCTGGCTCTGGCTGAGCTCAGGGACTATGTGGAGGGCTCAGATTCAACAGACAGCCCTCCTGCTTCCAGACCTCAGTTTCTCATCAAACATAAGCTGGACACTGCAAGCACTGAGATGGTAACCAAATAACTAGTAACTGTCATAGTATGTTGTGATTTAAATATGCCTGAAAACATAATCATTTTCTTATTTTGTTGTTTTACTCAGACGGACGTCATTCTATCTTGTGCCTATCCATCCGAATACCCCAGTGTGTTACCAGAGATAACAGTCCGGTAAGCCATTATCCACTTTAAATGTGTGGTAAAGTGATTAACTCTTCACGTAAAACAGGATCTATTAACTAATTTGCTTAATTTATAATAGTTATAAAAATTGCATATAATTGTTAATTTGGAAAACAGAATCTTGCAAAACAGCAACACAATATACATAATACAATCTAATGTTAGGGAGGTCAGTAGAGACCATAGACTGTAATATAAAGATGTGTATACAGTCTATGGTAGAGACTCATCTCTGTGTGTGTGTGTGTGTGTGTGTGTAGGCTTTTCCAAAAAAAGTTTCCATGTGTGATAAGCAGATGGTTATGAAATGTCAAATCAGCTCCTGCAATTTGACAGCTAACATTTTCAAAAACTTCCATGTCAAGCAGACATTAAAAACTCAAGCACGCACATTTCAACTTTGCCATTCTGTCGGTAAAAGTCGAAAAGTCATTCTAGAAACCCTGCAGCAGTAAGCAGCAGCCTGAAATGCAAAGAGCCACATGAAAAGAAGCCAAGGACAACAGTGTCATTGGTGTGGTCTAATTAAAAATTAAATGATTGAAAATGACATCGAAGAAAAGGGGGATAATGTGACTGTAGCAGAATATAGGACGTTATTTTTTACTGTTATGGCCATGTGATCCTTTTATGGAGTTTTTAAGCAATAACATGAAGTCATCTTTTTTTCCCAAAATCTGTATAAATAGTGTTTCGTGACATCAATCTCAGATTGGAATCGCAGCTTGTGTGTTGATTATACATTTTGGTTTATTGTTTTTTTTTCTACATTCAGTCTCTAGTTTTTTCCTGTCCATTTTATTTAGGTGGTCAGTATCTGAGCCAAACTATAAAATCAAATATTTATAAAAAAGTAAACTTAAACTAGAACTTAAACTTTAGCATAGAGATTTACTAGTGAAGATAGTGAAATCAATTTGCTTTCAGAATTTATTTTATTGTATTAGTCATTCGTTGTGATTAGTAAGATTATAAACCTCTTGAATATCTGTTATAGTTATTTTGTGCAAATCTTAGCTTAAGATTTCCATTAAAAGTTTTTGCTCCTGCAAGTTGCCTTGAATCTTCTGAATTCTTCTTACAGCATGTTTTATTCGTGCCTTAGGTGTGCCGGTCTCAGTAGGACCCAGCAGACACAGCTCCACACAGATCTCAATACATACCTCATGGAAAACTGCCAGGGGGAAGTATGTGTGCTCTCTGCTGTGGACTGAGTGAAAGACAACCTGCAGCTCTTCATTAATAAGAGCTTATCAGCAGCACTGGCTCCAAAGAAAGAGTCTGCCTCTCCGCAGCTACATGAAGTGTTCAGCCGACTGTGGATATACAGTCACCACATCTACAACAAGACGAAGAGGAAGAACATCTTGGAGTGGTCCAAGGAGCTGGGCCTGTCAGGATTTAGCATGCCTGGGAAGCCTGGTATTGTGTGTGTGGAAGGTCCTCAATCTGCCTGTGAGGAGTTCTGGTCCAGGTATCTTGAGTGTTGTTATTTTTAGCAGCTGATGTCACAGCCAGAAGCCTGCTGAGGTGCCAGGTTTTTTATATTTCCAAACTTTTCCCATTTCACAGAGTGAAGGTTCTGACATGGAAGAAGATCATGATTCGACATAGAGAGGATATTCCCCTTGATCGTCAGGGCGAGGACAGCAGGACTGTTGAAAGCATAGACTCCCTGCGCAAATTCACAGGCTTTGAAGAGGCAATGTTTGACCCCCACGGGAACAGAGGTAATCACATGGACCTTGGGCAGCTCTACCAGTTCTTAAATGAGAAAGGCTGTTGTGACGTCTTTCAGATATATTTTGGTATCGAAGGGAGGTAGCAGTCATACCTAGAGAATAAGTATACACAGGTATTTGACTGGTGCTTTGTCACTGGAGTCAATTCTCCTGAAAATAAGTGTTAACTTAAAAATGGAAATGTATTCATTAGTGCACACAATTGTGGTCACGTGTGTCTAATAAACTGAAAAAGATAAATCACCTTTTGTCACCTTGGCCATTAAACCTGGGACCTCTAGACAAAAAGAACATTTTTTCAAAAAGAAGCATTCAAATTATGTTTTAAATTACTCTCAGGAGGAGTTTTCTCAAGGATCTCAGTTATATTTGCAATTGTAATACTCCTGCATGTGCCACAGATCACACCTTGCCCTAGGTGTTTTTTTCTCTCCCACAAATGACACCACTGTGTGTTACTACCAGGCTATTATAGGATTTCAGTTCTGATACCACAATAATAATTGGACAACATAGTCAACAATATGCCTCATATCTGTTTATGAAATCTGTTGATTTTCCTCTTATGAATTATAGATAACATAACTATGGAAAGTCTTTCTCCAATTTTCTGTGAATGATTAGTAGTTAGATAAATTGTGCATAATTGTGGATTAAACTCTAGCAATTAAAATTAACATGAATCTAAGATGGACATTTAAAAACACTCATATAGATTTTTATGTGGATTTAGTTTCTCTGGGGTTCAGTGTAAAGGTGATCATTTCAAATATATGGTATATGTACTGTATATAGTATAGGTATGTCAGTAGTTAAAGGGGACATAACGTGAAAAACCCACTTTTTTTAGTCTTTTGGCACTTATATTTGGGTATCTGCAGTCCATACCTACCCACAAACTGTGAAATAAGACCACCCAGTCATATTTTTGTGGTCTGCCTATATCAGAAAGCAT
>JAVQJL010003579.1:0-13773 GCA_036024295.1 Nannoperca obscura
GACAGGCTGGCAGACAGGCCTGCAGGTACTCACACGATGAAGAGCAGTCTGTCCTCAGAGCACCAGAGGCAGGCAGACAGACAGACAGACAGACAGGCAGACAGACAGGCTGGCAGACAGGCCTGCAGGTACTCACACGATGAAGAGCAGTCTGTCCTCAGAGCACCAGAGGCAGGCAGACAGACAGGCTGACAGGCAGGCAGACAGACAGGCAGACAGACAGAGACAGACAGACAGGCAGTCAGACAGGCAGACAGGCAGGCCTGCAGGTACTCACATGATCAAGAGTAGTCTGTCCTCAGTGCACCAGGCCCAAGCACACAAACACAGACAGACAGACACATGCAAACACAGACAGACAGACACATACAAACACAGACAGACAGGCAGGCAGACAGACAGACAGACGTGGAGGCAGACTGTATTAACACTCTACAACACTGCATGTCTGTAGATTAAATTTAAAAAATAAAGCAGAGACACGTGTGAACCAAACAAAGCTAATTAGAACAATAACATATATTTTATATATTTATATTATATAAGTAAATGTAAATATATGTCCTATGTTTACCTGTGTGTGTGTGTGTGTGCGCGCGCTTGGTTTATATACCTGCCAAACGAAGCAGCCAATCGGCTTCATGAAATCACGCTAAACATTCAATCATAAACAGGAAGTCAGCGTAACGAACACAAACACGCGCGCACAGACCCGCAGAATGCCCGCAGACGGCGGAGGTCATCGTTCATTGTGACTCTGCTTGACTCCGCTCACCGGCGCTGTCTCCGCGATGTAAAACAAACAGACTGGTAGGTTTAAAACGCTTCCCCCCTGACAGCCAATCAGCGCGTCTCTAGTGAGTAGCTCGCTCCGGAGCCGTCCAATCAGGAGCGCGCTCCTCTTTGTTGTTGGTGATGACATGAAAATATTGTTGTTGCTGGAGCTGCGGACGGAGACTCGGCGGAGGGAGGACGGCAGGACGGGGTTTGACGGTCCGGAGGTGTCGATCGAAGCCAAGACTTTCTGTTTTATTTGTTTATTTATTTTTGGAAAGCGGCCATGTCGGTGAATATGGACGAACTCCGACACCAAGTCATGATCAACCAGTTTGTTTTGACGGCTGGCTGCGCCGCAGACCAGGCGAAGCAGCTCCTACAAGCGGCCCACTGGCAGTTCGAGGTGAGTGTCGCCGCCCGGAGGCTTATTTCTGCCCGAACTGAACGTCCTCCCGTGTGTGACCGACTGGCTCGTCTCCCAGCTGCCGACAGATTAAAATAAACCCCTCGTGTTGATTCATTGAGTGTTTTTAACGCGCTGCTTTGCGACCATGCGCCCCTGCAGCTAACGGGAGCTAAGCTAGCAGCACTGAGGACGTGGTGCCTCCACGGCCGCTTGTTGTTTACATCCTCGACAGGTTTCCACTGTGTCATTGGAAGCTAGTTGTTCTTAGCATACAACAGTGTGGTGGCCCGGGTTTTATGGCTTCATCTGTCGCGAGCAGAGCCAGAATCACTGGTGCCATCTTTAATCTTTGCCAGCCCGATAACATGTCCCCATCACTCCCAGATTACAATCTGCGGGCGGGGACAGAGTCCTGCCTGCTGGACGGGTTCAGTCACGTCCCCTGCGCCCACTGAACGAGTCTTTCCGGAAGTGAACCGTGAGTTTCACAACAGTGGTGTGAACCTGATCCTGCTCCTCACTTGTATATAGGTTCAGATGCACGAGACCCCCTTCACGTGCTGTCAACACTTGATAACAGCTGGAGTCATCGATGAGTCTCTTCCAGGTTCCTCTGTGTGGAGACGTGATGATCGGAGTCGGTTTGAACTCCATGTGGGACATTTTCTGGAGAAGTTCTTCTCAACGCTGTCTCCACCTTCACACACCATCAGTTGTTCAGGCCCGCGGAGCAGCTGACGGTGCAGCTGGGAGGCTCTGCCAGATTATGGGATGCTTTTATTCCTTTCACTGTTTGTTCTTTATCATATTTTGAACAGAGAAAGACGTCTGTATTTGCTGGATAAGAAGAAGCTGTATTCTAACCGAATGCTGTGAAAACGTACAAACCACCGTGACACTGAATGCAGCATCTCGTCCCCATTGCATCCACACAGCGATGTGGGTGTAAGCATTTGTTAGCAAGGGAACAAAACCAGCAAGCTAATGTCCGGATGAGCACTAGCTACCAAGCTAACGGTGGCTATGCTAAGCTAAGCTAACTGTCATGGAGACAGGAAAGCGTTTGAACGTCCCGTTTGTAGATAGTTTGTGGGTTAAAACGAGATGCAGACGTCCCTCTGACCTGGTAGTGTAGCCTGTTGTGATGTCACTTGTTGTGATGTAGCTTCCTGTGATGTCACTTGTTGTGATGTCACTTGTTGCGATGTCGCCTGTTGTGATGTCACTTGTTGTGATGTTGCTTGTTGTGATGTCACTTCCTGCGCTGTTGTGTCCCTCAAAGTGGAGCCAGAGCAGCGAGGACTCTTTCACGTGTCCCGTTGTGCGGAGACATTCCTGCACCGTCGCTGCTGTTGTCAAACAACCAGACGGGGGGGGTCGTTCACTGAAGGAGGCCTCCAGTGAAACAAGCCTCTGTGTCCTGGTCCTGGTCCGGCTGAGCCTCGTCTGGAGCCCCGCGCGTCACGTTACATTTCACTTGCAGCGTTTTTAACATCACACTCACTCACTCACTCACTCACTCACACTCACACACACACACACACACACACACACAGGTTCTCCCTGACTTTTATACTTCTGTGTGTTTAAATCTCAATAAATCTAATTACTCAATCTCCCTCTCTCTCTTATCTCTCTCTGTCTCTCTCTCTCTCCTGTCTCTCTCTCTCCTGTCTCTCTCTCTGCAGACGGCTCTGAGCTCCTTCTTCCAGGAGGCCAACATCCCAAGTCACCACCAGATGGTGAGTGCACTTCTCCTCTTCTGCAAACTAAAGTCAGAGAGTGGTGGAGGCTGACGGAGGGACGGGTGGAGACTGGAGTTATTGTTTATAACGTACACACAGATTCAGCCTGAACACCAGCGCTCCCAGAGGAGCCGGGTGGGAACAAGCTGAGTCATGTGTTTTTTTAATAATCCTAAACTTTATTTAAAAAGCTTGTGTCGAACAGGAGGCGGAGCTCAAACTGCGTCACGGTAAAGATAATAAACAGGAAGTAAACAGTGAAATCAGCTTCTCATGAATCACTTGATCATTGATCAGTGCAGCAGCATGAAAACAAACATCTGAATTTCTGATAAACTCTATAAACAACATCGTCGCTGTTGAATAAAGATAAAAAGTCAAACCAGGCGTCATCAGCTCATCAGCCGGGCTCCTCTGCAGAACCCAGGTCAGATCTGTCTCCTGGCGACTGCAGCGCTGCATGTTTCCCTCCGTCACGTCTCCACGTCGCCATCGAGCCGCCTGATCGTTAAGAAAAGTGCTCATTTCAGCCGGTTTGTAAAGTCATCGTGTTGTTAGAAGATTAAAAACATTCAAGCGAAGCCGTCAGAACTGAAACGATCAATAGTCTTTAACATGTGCTGCCGCCCCAGAGGCTCATGGGTATTGTAGTACGGACAGAAGCTGAAATAATGAGAATGTAAAACGACTTCCTGTTAACTCTCCCCCTCTGGTGTCCCGCAGATGTGCACCCCCAGAAACACTCCCGCCACGCCGCCCAACTTCCCGGACGCCATCACCATGTTCTCCAAGCTGCGTGCGTCCGAGTGCGGCCCCGGCAGCGGCCCCTCCCAGGTGTCTGTGGCCTGCTCCCCCCCGGCCCCCTCCACCACATCGGGCTTCGGCTCCTTCTGGGCCTCCTCGCCGCCCGGCCACCAGCCGACCTGGCTGCCCCCGTCATCGCCCACCGGCCACCACGTGCACCACCACCACTTCCACCACCACCTGCAGCAGACCTCCATGTGGCCCCCCGGCTCTCAGGCCAGCGGCTCCCAGCAGCCCCCCGTCGTCTCGGCGCTCCACGGCCAGAGATGAGGCCGGGCGACGGGCTCCAGGGGGGGGGGGGGGATCAAAAAGACACAAAGATTTCCTCTCTTTGTTTTTCCGAACTGAAGACGAGCAGTTTCTTCATCACGACTCGTTCAGCCGAGGAAGAACGTGGAGGGTTCATCTTCATCATCATCAATACAAACAAATGGAGCCACGAGGTCCGACTTCATGTTGAAACAAGTCTTCTCTTCAGGGTTCAGAGAATCTGACAGGAAGTCACTGCAGGAGGAGGAGGAGCAGGAGCAGGAGCAGGAGGAGGAGGCGTCCACGTGGAGCAGAGGACACAGTGCACAGAAGGATTACAGGGAGAGTTCACTCTGTGTCAGAAAGAGGCTCCATGTGCAGACACTAATCTGAGGGTGGAGTCTCTCTCTCACACACACACACACACATTCACACTCACTCCTCAGACTCCAAACTAAATATTCTGTTTGCAGCTCATTGAAAGGCCTTAAGACAGGTGTGGTTTCCTCCGCCTTAATGTTCTGAGCTCCACCAGGTGAGCTGACGTGAAGACGTCCGACCACCTGGAGGGAAAACGCAGTCGCAGCTTTGGGAAACGTATAAAACTGTTGGTCACGTTGCAGCGAACACAATCTGTGTTTCATGCAGGATGTGTTTTAAGAAACCTGGAAAAAGGTTCACCTGAACGACTCACTCACCTGAACGACTCACTCACCTGGACGACTGACTCACCTGGACGACTGACTCACCTGAACGACTCACCTGGACAACAAACGGCTGCAATAATGAGCTCATTTGAAAGACGGAGCGGCGCCACGTTTATGTTTTGTCACGAATCATTTCTCCGGAGCGTCGTTGGTTTCTGTTTCAGGCTCCAGGTAGAAACACCTGGACGAGCCGGGACAGGTGGGGCACCACTTCCTGCTCGGCAGCTTTGTAAATAAATCCTTTCCGTTCCGCTGAAGACAAATCTGTTCGTTTCAACTCAGTGATTTCATCCCCACGACCTTTGAAACACTCCTACCTCTGTGGACGTCTCACTTCCTGTTCACACGCAGGACTCACCTGTAGAGACGTGTCCACTAGTGAACAGCTGTTACACAGACGATGTTAAATCCAAAATTGGGACGTTTGATATGAATGAAATGATATAAAGGACAAGAAGGAAAAATCCCTCCTGACGCTGTTTTACGTTTAGTTTGTCTCCGTTTCTGCTTCTGGTGTCCGACGTCTTTCACTCGTGATCACCTGCTGCGTCTCTCTGCTGTTTTCTTTAAAAACGTGTTCTAGATGATCTGAAGTGGAGTAAACGTCACGGTGCACGTTAACGCTGCCGTTTAAAAACTGCCTGACCTTCATTCTTTTGTCATCAGATCACCTGTTTCTGTCCAACCAGCACTTCAAACACAGTTTACCATCAACACTCACATTTATATGATCTCTTACTTTTAAAAATGACTTTAAACGTCTCTAATTACCTCCAGTGGAAAGTAACAGTACATTTACTCAAGGACACATTTGAATACTTCTACTTATAAGATTAAACAAGTTGATTTTTACACCTTATTGAAATGAATGGAAGTCAATGGACACAGAACGGTAAAACATTTGTAAAACACAGCAACGTTTGTTGCGAGCGACGTGTTTCTGAGCTGAAAGGTGTAAATGATTTGTAGTGAACAGCATCAAACAGAACCAGCAGCTTTACATCCAGTGTTTCCACCGAGGGAGGATTTTTCCTTTAAATCAAAGTGTTTAGTGGACGTCTGAAACGTGCTGAACTGACTGACTCGTTGTGGGGCGTTGGATAAACAGACTCTTCTGCTTCCTGCAGAGTGGATTACGGGATTAGCTCTGGATGGACGTCTGTATTGGAGGGAGATTTGTAACCAGCCTGAACATTTTACAAACCGCGTGATACGGTTGATACGGTTACCTCCAGTTCTTACCCACTCTGTTCTAATCCACGTTTTTTTTATAAAGATTTCCCTCAAGTGCTTTGTGTTCGTTTCCTCTGTTGAAATTTGTATTTATGTTTAATAAAACGAGGCATGATCTGCGACTCGCTGAGGCCTCATCTTTCGCTGCTGACAGCGTTTCATCACACGTGTTTGGTTTTTTACTGGAAAGAGCAGGACGGTTGAGAAAACGCAGACACTTTGGTTTCTGAAGTGAACTTGAACTGTGAAATTACTCGTCTTTGCATAAGTGAGACTGACGATTGAGGAAGGATGTGGTTGGAAACTGAGCTGGTGTCTGTGTTTCTCATCAGTTGATGTGCGATAGATTCAAGAGTCACAACGGGACTCGAGTGTAGATGCATTTAGTGACAAAACAAACCACCTTTTGTTACAGTGATGAATCGTGGAGCTTCAAAGGGCCACAGACATGACTGAAGACAACATTCAGATCCATTACTCAAGTAAAAGTACCAATACATTCAGGTAAAAGTACTCCATTACAACTAAAAGTCCTGCATTGAAAATCTTTAATATTTAAATTAGAGGAGCCCGCCCCCTAGATCACTAGCTAACTGTATATAAAGTAGTTAAACTAGCTAACTGTGTATAAAGTAGTTAAAACTAGCTAACTGTATATAAAGTAGTTAAACTAGCTAACTGTATATAAAGCGGTTAAACTAGCTAACTGTATATAAAGTAGTTAAACTAGCTAACTGTATATAAAGTTATTGGTATAAAGTATAGTAAAAAACCAGCTCCACTTCGAGCAGCTACAACAATAAAATGCTGTTCTGACATTGATGCATCAGTTACTTTTCATATTACATAGTAATTTGATTTGTTTTTAATAAAAAAATATTGATTTAGAGCAGTTTAAAAGATCAGCATACTTCATTCACAACTTTTGCATTGATAATGTAATCATAACTGTTGCAATTAATATTATAAAATAAATTCATATTAATGCAAGATATCAAATTACAATTTTATTGATTTAATTTAAAATGTAACAGATTTTATTTATTTAAATTCAGCACTGATGTCCTTGAAACTTAAACAAATGTAGTCATTTTAAAAGTAATGAAATAAACTAATGCACACATTAGAAGAATCACAAACAACAGGTCTTCCTCAGAGAATTTTTTTTTTTATATAAAACACAGCAGTTCTTGTTTATGCAAAACACAGTGGGCAACAGCATGTCCTTTTAATGTTAACATTTTATAAAAAAATTAATTACACAGAATTTAAATGAAATCTGGCTTTAAAAACACATTGATATCAATGAAGACGTGTGAATGACTATGAAGTTAAATTACACTTTAAAGTGTCTGACAGAATAATTTATGCAGTGAAAAGTTCAGAAACAGAATATCAAACTTTGACTGAACGTCCACAGAGATTCACAGAGATATCAGATCTTCTCCAGTCACAATGAGTAAACTTGCATTCGAACGTCCTGCACCATGGGATTATCAAAATCAAAAGGGTTCAGTCTCTGGGGAGCAGGATTGTGCTCGACAAATGTCGACACCTGCCTGTTAGATTATGAGATACAGTACCTTGTGTCCTGTGGGTGGCAATAGAGGGAAGAAGCTTGTGGATGTGGTTCATCCTCTGGAGAGCAGGGATGTGTTCAGTGAATGTCATGATGATCTGCCTAGAGTTCTTTTGTACGAGCCTGTGTTTGGCCTGATGGCAGTAGAGGAAAAATCAGGAAGCCTCCAAACTTATTGGGGTTCATCCTCTGGAGACCGTGCACATCTTCAGAATAATCAATGGAGATCCAGCCCATCAGTATGCAGGTACTTTGTCATGGGCCAAAGAGTTAGACCCCTCACTGCTACTGGAGCCACAAGACTAAGCATTTGCATTCATGCTAGCACCTCCGTGAGGCTGTGATGAGTGGCAGTGGTGCTCTGAGCTAAATGCTAACATCAGCATGCTAACATGCTCACAGTGAAAATGCTATCATGCTGATGACAAACAAAGATTTTGAATAATTGATTTGCTTATGTATTGTCATTATGAACCTTTCAGTCAGTGTGATGGATGACGAGGTGGAGATGTAGGAAGTGATCGACTCTGAGGCTCTCGTCTGCAATAACTCAGAGTCTGGGTTCTTATCTGGCACCACATCCTGACAGACACACAGGCTGCCACAGCACGTCCATGCAGCTAGATTACATTATACCGCCACTACGCAGCAGACAGCTAATATACACTGAATAATAACGCCTAACAAATTGTTTTCTGTTTCACAGCCTTTAAAATAAGCGAGCTTCCATCTCCACAAACACCCGTGTGCTAACAGTGAGCAGCCAGAATGAAAATCTCTTCATTCAAATGCAGTGGAAGACATCACCTTGATAAAATGCACTTTATATATTTATATATATAATATAAATGTGCGGTGTAATATTACGGCTCGCAGGCAGTTTGAAGACAGATGACACATCAAATAAGTGTGGTTTCATAAAACACGTTTACACATGAAACAAATGGAGTCGTTACAGCAGCACATACTGTAGATCCTGTGAACTTCCATCTTCATGCACATGCACTGGTGGCTTCTGGGTAGAGCGAGCGGCTGAGTGTGCACACCTGTCGTCACAGGCTGGAACTTAAGATTCATGACTGTGGAGGTGTCATTTTTGCTTCCAAAAGGCAGAGGACATTGTTTTCAGACTTATTCTTTAAGTGTACAATGTGGCCAAATGTATGTGGACACCCCAAAATGTAAAATCCTGTATCGTAGCCTACATACGGCAACACTAGTTAATCAGGTAGCTTGTTTTCTGTCCTCTCTCGTCTCCCCTGCAGCTGTTTGGACGTCCAGTTTCATGCAAATAACATTTCAAACATGTTTTCTGTCACATTTTGGTGAAACTGGAGGTTCTTTGTTGTCAGGGGTGGTAGTTCTGGGATCTTTAGCTTATTTAGAGCTGCAAACAAACACCTGTGTCGTAGGTGTCCGGTTATACTGACCTGTTACTAAAAGTTAACCCGCGCCTTCCAGCCAATCACAATGCAGAATTCTCAGCATGGTCTAATACAGTATAACCTGATTTCACTTCTCTATTCCATGGACGTCGATGCAAAATGTCAAAGTGACACGCACATCAACACCAGTTGAATTTCTCTGTAATGAACTGCGTTACAGTTTAAATCTTTCCCAGAAGCCCCGTCTGAGCCAGGATTTGTATGTTTGTGTGTACGTACTCTGCGCTCTTCCTGCTAAAACACAATACTCTCACATAAAGTACACGAGGCAGCACTTGTTGGCAGGACCAAGTCGTTGTTGAACTTTGTGGGGGACTTGCTGATAACACGTGAAAATATAAAATATTTCCTGTGTTATCGTTGAAAGAAAGTGAACATTCTGTTATCCAGCGTACGAACACGGCGTCACGTCAGCACGTTAACCGGCAGTTCAGCATAATAAAGCGTGACTCAGCTCCAGCTGTTCCTCTGAAAGAACTGCAAGCAAAGCACACGTGACCGACACGTCTCAATTCAACCGTTCTACATCAGGAGAAGTCGACTCGTGTCCACGACTCTTCACAAGGTGTCACCGGTACACGTTTCCTCCTGGTTTTCTGCAGAACACACTCTTGTGCATCATCAGTTTGTATTTGCTGTGAGCTCCATGTGTTTTCATGAGTTTAGCCTGGAAGTAAACACTGTGGTGATGGACGGGTGTGTGAGAGTTTGCACTGAAACTCAGCCTCTCACATCCAGTCTCAGTACAGTAGTCAGTGTTGACAAATGTACATTTAACCATGGCTGGTTAAATACCAGCGTGTCTGCAGGTTTGAGCTCTTATCATCAGTGTGATAGAACATATTAATGTAACTTGATATGAACATAACTTGTAGGAGATGAATTGTTACATCTGGAATGTGATAATCACAAAGCGGGAGTTACTTTAGAAACACAATAACAATAGTCTTCAGGTACAGAGCCCTGCAGGGAGGAACGTTGTGTTATCTCAGGAAACATTTGACATTATCCCCCCCGAGCAGCAAAACTTCCATCACGAATCCATGATGTTAACAAATGTTAACAATACAAAAAGACTCTGCATAAATTAAACATCAAAGTACTCCTCCAACCTTTAACTTTGTCAACACGTCTTCAACCACTCAAACTTTTATTCTGAAGGCACATTTTAGAACGCATATTAGTTTCCTGATTCTGTGAACTCGTGACCTTGTCTTTTTCTTGTCATTTATAATATTTCCCTGTGTGTCTCACTGACCCTCCAGCTGTCAGATCAGTTTCCAGGCCTGAAGGTCGGGAACAGAGTACAACTAAGAGACAATTATTTTCAATTTACTCCACAAAAGATGAGAAAATGACCAAAGAATTGAGTGTGTGTCTGTGCTTTAGTCACCTGTTAACAGGGTGGATTTCCTCGTTCAGTAATAAATAACAGCCTCAGTTCTTTACTTATCATAATATATAAAATCATGGCTTCAAAGTCACGTACTTTGTCTGTTTCTAATCTTGGAAAAAGGCAAAGTAGCACAGCTGCAGGACAGACAGCGCGTCAGTAAATATTCTGGATCAAAGTGATGATTCCTGTGTGGTGATAAAAACTTCTCATCACAGGCAGCGAGTGCAGCTTCATGTCTGCATGAAAGAAAACTGCTGAAAACAACTTTAAATATTTAACAGGTGCTCCCTCAGCAACCAGCCGCGCTGTTGTTGGAAACAGGAAGTGTAAACGCTCTTTGAGAATCCTGATCGCTCACAGCTCGCTGAACCGCCAATCAGACAAAACCAGTCAAACACTAACAGCTTGAATGAAGCTCATTAAACACAGCGCTCTGGTTTTATTTGACAGGTGTTAGTGGCTGCTGCCCACACTGGAGGTAATGTCATTAATAGCTCTCACTGCACACGTTTTGATTCTTCATGATCAAAGTGTCCTGAGATAACTTTCAGATACAAAGAATAGAAATAAAACTGAGTGTAGTTGAATCATGACAGTGAGTCTCAGGACTTGTTTGTTAGCCCGTTAGCTAGCTGGGAAGGTAAACACACTCATACGTTCACTTCAGCGCTTCCTACACTCGAGCTGCCTGAGAAGACAACCTTTAGGGAAGCAACGCCTCCTCACAGTCGTAGTTTCTGTGTGAAGATCCATAATAAAATCATTCAAGTGGTTCACAACTGGACTGTTAGTGATTGGGACACTCGTAAGAGCTCTGCATGCTGACCCACATCTCCAATAACGATTCATCATTTATTACATTTTCTGGATTAAACGGACCAACATTGAATGTGGGTTTAGTGCTAACATCTAACTGGCTGCCACCTTTCTCACAGCAGACATTTTGACTGACAGCAGCAGGTAGAGCGCAGGTGTATGAATAACTTTAATACCCACTGAGCCTGCAGGTACAACACCTTCCTGGTCCCTGGCACCATTTAAGAGTTGGTTAATGTCTAAATGTCTCGGAGGCAGCAGGTTAAAACTGTTAAAACCAGGTGTTGGGAGGGTTTCCTTGTGCGCTCTGGTGAACCATGTGGATGATGACTTTCCACCATGTTGGATTGTCTCTCAAAGGTCAGTGTGCACAAGACACCAGCTCTGCTGTCAGGTTGTGATCGTCTGGAGGGACGGACTCTGACACTGTGAGGATAGTAACACATAATTATGTTTACACAGTTCCCAAAGGTCTGGCTGTGTCACTGTCTCAGGACAGCTTTGTTGTAATGCATGAAGTGATGTTCACGTTGGCACGTTACTGTAACGTATCAAAACACAGCCATTATGAATGCACATGAAGCTGCCAAGAGGTTGTGGAAGTCAGAGATGAGGCACGGGGTCGGTATTTAAACACTGATAATGGGTCCAACAGATGGTGAAATCTCTTAACTTCAGCTGAAGTTAGAGAGGATGAAGCTTCTGGTGCTGCACAAACACCTGATGTCTCTGTGTCCGTGCTTCACACACAATGGGCCTCATGGACGAAGCACTCGGACCCACGACGCAGCAAACAGGTCCCTCCACTCCACCCCCGGACCTGCCTTCACCAGCAGCAGCTGCACCAGCCTGGCTCCACCTGCATCACACACTTCCTGGCAGACAGGAAGCAGCAGGTGAAGCAGGTGAAGCGTGACTCTCACTCCCGGACCATCAGCATCCTTTCCCCCTCAACATGATTCTGAAGCTGTTATTTTAACGTCACATAGTTCATGTTGCTCTCAGTGGTTTAAGACAACTTGTGGACTCATATTAAAGAATCAGGACGCCTCACTCTGAGTGAATGTGGAGTTTAAGTACTGGTTGTCTGCCTCCGACAGCTCAGGGTCTTCATGCAGGCTGCAGTTCCTGCTGTAGGCGGTAACATTATCTCTTTTTAAACCTCTGACCTGATGTCTCTTTATGTGTGAGACAGTTTCAGGTCCTCTAACGTGTCCTCCACTGTGACAGCAGGACGACTTTCTCTTTGGGAACACTTGAAGCACACAAACAGATTGGCAGCCTTGTGTTAGTGCTGATAAGAAGAACATGACGTTGTGTTTGCGCCTCTCCTGAATCCACTGGTGTTTCCCCATCTTCTGTTGTAAACACTGGAAGGAAGTTCAGACAGGTGAAGGTGGGAACTGATAACTACTTCAAACTCAACAAATCGAATAAGATTCCTTGTTGGCAGGTGTGGAAGCCGCGACTGAGGACATGTTTCCTGAGTTCCTCTCCAGCCGCACAAACACTCCCGCACTGCGAGAGGAACCACGTTACAAATTCAATCGGCTTCGCTTCTGACTCTATTTTTCTCCGCCTCGTGTGGGACTTCAGCACATAAGAGAAAGACAATAAATATTTGATGAAAAGAGGAGATTAATGAGAAAGTGCAGTGTGCTCCTGGAGGGTTTCAGTGTGAACAGATGAGTTGGTGACATTTGAATGTCACAGAGAGAATCGGTCGTCTGTCCCCCTCAGAAATGCATTTCAGAGAGGGCAGCGTTATAAAATCTCAATCACATCCTCATTACAGCCCACTTCTCCCACAGAGGCACTTCATTCTGCTCGTCCGAGTGCACGGAGGTACGACACACGTCTGGCAGCTCACTACCAGGACGTGAAGCATTAACATTCAGCTCAACGCTGAAGCTGAAAAACAGCAGAACGTCTCAGAGAAACCCCGAGTTCTCCGTGTTCTCCGTGTTCTCCGTGGAGACAGCGACACCTCAGAGACATCACTCACACTCGTGCACTTGTTAGCATGCACGCTCACTGTGCATCGCTGCCTGCATGCCGTGCACAGTGACGCTGGCGTGCTCACAAACACATCCAGCCAACTGATGTCAACACGTTCTCACGGCGGCACAGCGGTCGAAGAAGTACTCAGTGTAAAGACTACGAGTAAACGTATAATAACACATTAATTCAGAAGCAGAAATATATATTTAACATGACTGGGTTATAGTTATTGAATTTTTTATGTGTTTGTCACATGCTATGTTTTAGTTTTTGCATATAAACACATGCATTATGTTGCAGCTGAAGGTGGAGCTCGTGTTCACTTTCTGCTGCGTAGCTTTATCTGTAATATCATAGTTTATTAGTTGATTTACATTTTGTGTTAAAGATCTAAAAAGTAATAGTGAGTTGTAGTAGCATAAAATAGTCCTCTGTATGTACTCAGCGGGGGGTTCAGGTGTTTCATGATGTCACGATGGCCGGGGGGGGAACTGTAAAGTTCAGCATGACGTGTTTCCATGGATCTGGTGGAACCTCCGTCCTGGTGGAACCTCCGTCCTGGTGGAACCTCCGTCCTGGTGGAACCTCCGTCCTGGTGGAACCTCTTGCTGGTGG
>JAVQJL010003584.1:0-25362 GCA_036024295.1 Nannoperca obscura
AGTTAAGACTAGTTTAAAGTCATCTTCATTGAAAAGTACAGTGCTTTTCCTTCAAAAATAAGGACATTTCAATGTGACCCCAAACTTTTGAACGGTAGTGTATGTATGTATGTATGTATTCATTTATTAAATGTTTTGTTTTGGTTTTCTTTGTGTACTGTTTAAATGGTGCATGTATGAAAGTTAGCATGTTGGAAAAGGTGATTAATTGATCTACTTAGTCATTTTGTCAAGTTTCTGATTCTAAAAAAGTGTTTAAATTAGGGCAAGTTGTAGATGCTTGACTTTGCAGAGAATTTCACTTTGATGAATAACATTAGCGCTGCTGTCCGGCACCTGTTCTCTGCCCAGGTGGGGACTTGGTGAGGGCAGGAGAGAGGGAAATATGAAGGCACGGGAAGAAGGGAAGGTGTGGCATAAACAGATCACGAACAGATGGTGCGATATGTGGAAGTGTGAAACCTGGCAGCGGGAAGGAAGCATGGAAAAAAAATAAAAAAAGAGCTGCTCTCAGGTGCCGACTCTGCCTGGCTGTTAGTTAACAGCAGCTGAAGCCAGCAGGCAGGCAAGTCACTGAGTGACAAAGTGGAGTCATTTCTCAGTGCTCCCAAAGAGCCAGCACTCTGGGGAGGCCGGCAAGCCGCTAGATATGCATCACAAAATGGGTAAATAAAGATTGATGCGGAAAGAGAGAGAAACCAACGCGAGGGGGAAGGGAAGAGAAGTAGTCTTGCGATGTTCTTCCTCTAGCTCCGTTTAGTTCAAAGACACATTCAGGACTCTGCTACAGGCAATGGAAGATCAGACTGTTGACAGGGCTTGGAGTACAGACAAGATGCATTGCACCTTGATAGTGGAAAAGGTGAAATCATTTTCAAAAAGTAGAGAGGTTTTCCAGGGAAATACTTGTTGAAACTCTGCACATCACTGCATCGTTTCTCTTCACTATTTCACTCAAGGAGAAAATGAAAAGATTTTTTAAATCACAGTTCTAAGTGAGAACATTTTTTGCTGCGAGGAGTCTGTCTGTTCCCAGGGTATTGGTCTATGTATTTTGGGATCTCTTAAATAACATTTTCCTGAATGTGTGAACAATTCAGTTCTTGTATGGGAGAGGCGACATGAATTAGTTCCTTTGGATATGGCAAGTTCCTGAGAACTGATGGGTCACCTAGGTTAATAAACAGATGCAATATGTTATGGAGAGGCTCTACCATACCTTCTCTAGCAAGTATCCAATCACCAGAAAGCCCTTTCCTCCCAGCATCTGCTCCTGCATGGCCACTGAGCTCTTGAGCAGCTCAACCAGAAAGGCCAGGAGAGTGGCACTGCAAAACAAGAACACATAACTTCTCACGCAGGGATAAAATACCCATCTATTCACACACTCGTTGGGTGGCGAAGGAGTGATTCTATAAACTACAGCGGCAGGAGGACACAGTGTTGCAGAGGGAGGAAAACAAGGTCATTTTCAGAGGATGCCAGCAATCAGCTGGGAACTCTAGCTCACCACTTTCCCTCTTCAATTCAAAAGAAAGGGTTGGCTCCTTGTGCTCCCTCTCTCCGCAGAGAGTGGTCTGCGGTCGAGTTGTAACGGGGTGTGCCTGTATGTGTGTGAAGTAGGGGTGAAGGGGTTCAAGGGGGCAAGGCAGCGTACTGAAGACGATTTTTTTCTTTGTTGCTGAGCTTTTCAGTTGAAGCCTTTGGCTGAGTGACAGTGGTGCCCGGTGACACTTCTTAATCGGCTTTGCCTCACATCCTCCAGTGGCCTCCGCTCTAGTGCAACAATCATGAGGACACAATCACTCCTGTGCAGGCTTTCCCATAGACACTGCACAAACACTAGGTGCAGAAAAATTCATACCATCATGCATACAAATTCATACAACCGAATGATGTTTGTCTGCTGTTTGTCTACCATGTCAGTTTGTAGTTGCTCGTTTCTCACTTCTGCTACAACTTAGCTACAACTGAGCCAAAGGGAACACATACACAACTGGACGACAGTCAACTCCGTGTTCTTTTGGTTTAGCCTCTGATCCTTTACTGCAAGCACAGCTTCCTTCCAATTTGGCAGAACAGTAGTGGCTGATTTTATATCACTGCTGTTTGGAATTCCAGGTAGCAAAGAGTAACATTAAAATCACTATTTGAGGGTGCTGTTGTGAACAGCCACAGCAGATCCACAAGCATAATAGAGAGTTAATTGTTGCAGAAGCTTTGAACTCCTCTGCTCAGCAGGCTTTAGAAGGATTCAATCTAAAAGCCAAGGCAAGGTCAAAGCAAGTGTTGGGGAGAGTGACACGCTATAAGGGAAAGACCCTCGACATGCTGGGGAGAGAGAAAGAGGGACACAGATGAGAGGAAACTACAGAGGCAGGGAGCTCTGGGCATCAGAGGTTTGTGCTGCTGTGTGGCCACTCCCGAGTCTATCAAATCGCACTGCTGTCGTTGAACTAACACCCGATTAGAGCACAGCTCAGACTCCATCCAGGACACTGCGGGGAAGCTTTTGGACTGACCACCTCAGGATGACGGGAATGAGAGGAGTCTGAACCAGAGTAGAGATCATAATAAAAAACTGGACTACACATTGACCAAGGCTGGATTTATAAGCAGGCAGTGGTTTGTTGCAGATATATTGGTATTGGTGGACATGTTGACCCACATACACTGGAAGAAATACAGTATATAGTGTAGAAAAAAGTACTTGATGTAATTCAGAAATTACACCAGCATATTGAGACTTTGTCACCAAGATGTCATAACATCAGCAATCTGAGCACTCCTCGTACCCAACTGTATTTTGTGACAGGTTCAATAAAGCTGCTATTTTTGGAGCTGTGTTTTGTAGATTTCTCACTTCCTGTGCAATGAGATGACTTGTTTTATTTTGCTGTCCTTGTGAAGCACTTTAATGAGGGTTTTGAAAAGTGCTCTATAAATAAAGAATATTATTATTATTACTGCCTATAACCACACCACCACCAAAATAGTGATAACATTAGGGAAAATTAAATGCTTCTCTGTTTCACCTCCTCTTTCATTTAAGCTGATAATACAGATACATATATAGTTATACAAAACTCTACCCTGGTGCAACTTTAAAAAGTTTAAAGATATTAGCTAAGCAATTTCCTCTCCATCAGTCACAGACACAGCCTCATATAAATCTAAAAGGTTCAGGATTAGGGACCAACAAGTAATCTAATTCACAATAACTCCTAGCTGAGTTTTTGTCAGATTTCTAAAAACTGAAATTCTCTCTACAGTAACAACATTCCTACTGCTTACCATACAGTGGGTTCCACCTGGCTGTCGTTCAGCTGAAGGTAGTCCAGCTGAGCAAAGAGCGGGAAGAGCACCTGGATCCCACCAATGGAGTGGATGGCACTGTGGATGGAGTGAGTCACTGTGGCTTTAACATCCTGTGAGGATAATATAAAACAAACAAAACACACCTTTGTAATGGCAACCTTTTAAAATGTAACAGAAAGGAAGGAATCAATATCCGGGAGAGTGTAGACAGAGTTAGAGCTGCCTTTGAGTAAAGAAACTGGCCTGTAACATAAGGGCGTGCGGTGAGTGCACAAAGATGGAGGCGTTTTCTTTAGGTGAGGACTCCAGGCAGAGCTGGGCATCAGTGGCCTTGGCGTTATAGGTGAAGGCGATGGAGCTGGCCAACTTGCCGTCATACAACACCTGCTTGTGATGCTCTGCTAAGTGGATATCGCTCTCTGACTTGAACTTAAATGTACTCTGGAAGAAAAGAGATGAGGGAGAATAAAGGAGAGATAAACACAGAGACGGAGACAGTGAGAATGACATATTGAGTAGCTTCTTCCTGCACATGCATCCTATCAGCGTCTCTTGGGAGTTATCTTTTAATTATAAATTTGATTTAAAAAAAATATACATTCAAGAATGAAAACTGACAATATGCTTTTTGTATTAGCAACCACACATTTTTTTCAAATGTCTTTCTTGGCACTGAGTGCATTCTGGGTATATCAACATTGTGAAAATGCTTTTTTTCCTATTGATTAAAAGCCGTCATTTTTGTCTTTATCAACCCAACTACATATTTGTTTTTTTAGTGATGCAAGTTGCTGTTACCACAGTTAACACCTTAGCAGAGTTTGTGTCAGGGCAAGTAGTGATATTAAGCTGCAGCATGTTGGTGTTACGTAGCTTAAGAAAAGCTACATTTAAGGTGCAAGATGATAAGAGAGCAAGGACTATACGGGTATTTATCGTGTCTTTTCTCACATGGTTTCATTGTTGGATTTTGAATGTTGAAGCTAGTGCCTTTCCTTTTTATATCTATGGGAACAATGTTTGATGACAATCTTCAAGTTCTGCTGCAGAGTACAATGATTAGGAGGAATATGGGCTGATGAGAAGGATCAAAGTGCAGGGTCAGAGTTGCTGTGATACCACAGATGGTTGTTTACAGGTATTAAATTTAACCCAGCCATTTACTCTAGCCTGTTCTTGTTCTGTCATTGCTGAATTCTCATGAAGATACACTGAAATGGAAAAAGGCTACATGGAGAGTGTGCCATGATTGCAGTCTTTTATTTTTAGCATGTCTTAAGATTTTTACAAATGCAAAGGTTTCTTTGCAGAATAAATATTCTTCTGTTCAAATACACTTTACATTTATGCAACAGGAGCAAATACAAGAAGAGTTCATCAAGTATGACTGGAAACACCTTCAAAGTAAAGCTGGCAGTCTGCAATTTAGCTGGAGTTACTGTCACTTCACATCCAAAGTAATCAGTCTCCAAGTCAAAACATTGTGCAAATACTTGTTGAGATGATAATATAGGCTCAGTATTTATTTATCAATTTATTTTTGTCCTCCATGCTCTTACCAGAGAGAAAATCTAAAACTAAATTACGCACAGATGACATACAACTATAAACCTTATAGCAAATCTTCTATATGGCGTTCTGACTCTTTAATGTTCATAAATACTGAACAAATTCCACTGGTGCCTTAATGATTGCAGTGATGAATTATATCTTTATAGGAATCAATCCTGTGTCTTATATGTTTATAATGTGTCATATATATCTTGAATTCTCATTATTTCTTAAGACCTTGGAAGCCATTTGGTAGCTGTGTAAAAAGACCTGGAGGTTCCCTCAGTCAGTGTATCTGTAACACATTTATTATGGCAACAAATAGCTGATCGATAACAGACTAGTCTTAATTTACTCAATCAATAAGCTGTTGACAAATGAGTAGAATAAACCTGTCAATGCAGTGTGAATGGAAAATGCTTAATAAGGAAATCAAGTCATTTAATCAGGATGGTTGAATTATTAATGAACAAGAGAAATGTTTTTCCTTCCCTCTCTGACTCACAGACAGCAAGCGGATGGTGATAAAGATAAGAGACAGAAAAGAGCTGAAGTACCAGTGAGGAAACAACCATCTGGTCCTAGAGGGACTGTAGATAAATACAGTATGTTACGCAACACAGGCAAACAGGGTTCATGCACCTAAAAAAAGGCATCTAAATCTGAGTCGCTTTGTTTCAGTACATGAATAAACGAATAAAAAGGTGAGCTGACTCAGGTTGTCAATTGTACAATGATCGTGCATTCTATTCTGTGTGCCTCTAAAGTGCAGAATTTAAAATAGATGGCTACAGTAAGAGGAAACATAACAGTGTTTTGTGTTCGTTTTATATTATATACAGCACCTGCAACAAATATTTAGCAACATTATATTTAAATAAGATTGCTTCGAAAATGTTTCAAATATGATTAATAATGTTTTTTCTGATCCTAGAACTTTATCCTCTGGGTTTCAGATTTTACTTTGGGCAAGTTAATCCTGTTTCCAAACGATATTGGTCATAACCCATGTATATTTGTTGGTGCGATCTCTGTTGCCTGGCAGCATTATTCAAGAGAAGCTGCAGAAACTGAGAGGGTTGAGCCACATCTAATAACATTTTTTCTTCTAGTCAGATGATTAAAAAACAGGCATATGAGGTATTCTGTTCACTTGCTATGATCAAGTGCACACCGCAGCCAGCCAGCATTCATCTCATCATGTAGTCTTTAACATCCTTCAAAAGTTCCTACTCATGGATCCCAAGTGACAAGAAATAACAAGCTCCAGTGCCCTGCACTTTAGTATGAACCCTGCCGCAGTGTGGGAATAATGATATCATGGGATGCGGCTACAGTAACAAACCCTGTAGCATGACAGCATCATTCCACAGACCAGCCGTTCATATCAAAGAATTAGAGCACAGTTGTCTCCTTCCTCTCCCAGTGCATTGACAAGGGGCATCCCCACAACTCCCTGCAAGAAACAGCAGATACTTGACAAATGGGGGCACTCCCATGCCACCCAATCTGCGGTCTTAGCATGAGTGCAGACTGACACAATAGAGTTAACCCTTGTGCTACCTTGCCGCATCATATTGACCCAGTGGCCCATTGTCTTGACCCAGTGTCTTCTCCGCAGGGTAGCACAAGGGTTAATAATGCAATTGTTTCCAATGAATTCACAATACTAAGAACAGATCAAATGTTTTCTCAGTCTTGACTCAGTGTTAAAAGTTGCACTTCCATTAAAGATGTACTGATGCCGTTTGAATCTAGTCAGGTTTTTATTAGTTTCATGACCACCGTCAATGAGCTCAAGTTTTCAAAACTGCATATTTTTTTGTCCGTTAGTTAGCAGCATATATCTCGATAACATTTTGTAAAAGATTTGGCCACTATCTGGATCAGCTGCATCAAAAACATGTGCTTTGATGCAGATCAAAACAACGTCAAAGCACATTTTAAATGTTCTATTGGGGAGCCGTGATGGTATTATATACTGTCTAGTTGTGGCTCGGCAGCTTGGGGCCGTTTGAAAGCAAGGTTTACTACAAGCGGGCCTACATTTGCAGGTATAGATGTTGGCATGTAAAGTATAATGTATATACGTTTTTAACATTTTTCAGTGTATTATTGCATGGCCCCTACAGAGATAACATTCGTCTTCCCTGACAAGGGAGGGCCGGGACAGAGAGGCTCCTCAGTCTCTTCTACAGCAATCTGTGGTGCATAGTGCAGAGCAGTGTTGGCACAATTTCAATGGGCTAATCTGCCTCATGTAGAGCACATATGCAAGTGATGATAGAGGGTAAAGACGGAAATAACTAAGTGCATCATATGCAAAGACATAAAGTCATGGCTTAATTGTTTTGACTAGTCAACTCACTGACTAATGCTTTGTGTTCAGTGAAGCTGTCACTGGATATGGCTGTGACGGCTGTTACATTATGACTCCAGACGCGCTTATTTCCCAGAGCTTGAAAGAGATAAGTGCTTATCCAGAATAAACACACTTTTTAAAACTCTTGTGTTTACTAGTATCCACTGGGAATTATATAGTTACATCTCACACAGCTGTGAGGCAATTCCGTTGTATGAATCATTAAGCACACAATTTCCTAGACTTTCACCAAAGCTTATTAACTCTGCTAAAACAGCAGTGATGAATGGCAGTCCAATGTGGCAGTCATCTTCTGTCAGCCTCAGTGTCTGTAGACTCAACACTGCCCCTTGATGTTATCTCCGCATGGCTGGGAATGTTTCAAGTCAATAAAAGAAATAGCAGCACAGGAAAAGTTGTTTGGTACTTTAAATGAAATAACCAGGAGTCCATCTCGGTTCAGAGTGCAATTTCACATACAGCAATATGAAAAGAGCCCAGGGAAGACATTTTACTAACAGGTCTGCCAGATTTGCAGCCATAAATCATAACGTGCAGTAGAAATTGTAACCCTCGGCAGCAATAATCTCTGCATTTCAACTAACCGCAGAAGTTACTGTTACATTCAATACACTCTGTAAGCAGAGGAAAGCGTGTCAGCCATCAAACACGAATGGGAGGACCAGAAAATAAATCAGACATCAGCTCAGATGTTTTCTCTCTGGCTGTGGAACTGAGCTGAGTTGAAACAGATATCATGAAAGTCCTGTGTACATACTGTAGCAGATGTATGTTGTGATCTGCTGCACTCAGACTTTTCCTGGCAAATCGCTATTAAAACAGACGGGCCCCTCGTCGCCTGGACAGTACTCCCACTACAACAACCAATCAGTGGGCCTGACAACTCTCTGACCTTCCTCCTCAACTCACCTGGCTGGCTCCATCACACTCACAATAGCCAACACGGTTCACAGCTTCATCAATTGTGGATAATTGCTCTTCATTATTTTGAAAAATCTGGAGGATTGCTCCGCTGTGTGTTACCTCTCTAATAGAAGGTAAACTGCAAGTCACCAGCCATTAGTGAAAAGACCAAACAATGAGTTCTCCTGGGAATCTCCAGGCATTCATAGACCCAATTCAAATCACAAACATCCATCTCACAATCTTCAACAGAGTAGCTTTTACAATGACCATGCCAAAGACTACTATTCCTGCCATAAAAAGCCCACTTTTGTCTTCAAAGCAGCTAGAGAGCAAACAGAGCTTGCGTGAAATGGAA
Organism: Nannoperca obscura; assembly: GCA_036024295.1. Taxonomy (NCBI): domain Eukaryota; kingdom Metazoa; phylum Chordata; class Actinopteri; order Centrarchiformes; family Percichthyidae; genus Nannoperca; species Nannoperca obscura. Next base: position 8,514 of record JAVQJL010003584.1, read on the forward strand.
AGATATACTGTAAATTGTCTGAGACACATCCTGTGTTCAAAGCTGATTTAGCGGTGCGTGTCATTCCTCCATTTGTGACAGTGCAGGGCTTAAAACTGTGAAGAACAGGAAGCACTCTGTGAGCATCAGGAGCAAAAGTGAGACCGTGAGAGGGAGAGAGAGCAGTCTCTGTATACATATGAGAGGAAACTAAGGGCACATTCAGAAAATAAAATAAATAAACAAGACTATAATTGAAATTGAAAAATGTGCAAACCAAATATTTTGTCACCATACGATTAACATTCATAGCTGAATCCCCTTCTGGATAGGTCAGCATATTTCTATATTCACAATCTTTTGGTCTTTGTCAAGATGCTACACCTGCTGTGGCTGATATAAGTCAGCTCAGGACTCTATCCCCTCAGAGGGCCTGCTGCTTCCCTCGGTGTATTGTGCCATTATTTCCAAGCAGTAGGTAATTTATGCAGCCGTTTATCTGCGAGGAAAAGCACCTCCCAGGATGGAGACGCATGGCAAAGGAACTGCAGCAGGGCAGCGCTGGGCATTGATTTCACAGATTGATAGGTGGAGCAGACTGCTTACATGTAATCTAATTTAGTCACCCTCAAGAACATACCTTATAGCCTGGTCCTAGCTGATGAATTGCAAATATCTGCGCGGGATTGAGGGCTTCACTGAACACGTAGACGGCTCCTAGTTGCCCGCAGAATACTCTGTTTGCATCTGCTGTCTCAGAGGACCCGAGGAAGCACTTATCATAACTCTGCAAGAGGGACATAGAAACAAAAGGCTATATCATTTCATACTTTGGGACGGAAAGAAACCAAATACACAGCTGAATTAGGCAGAAGTACAATATTTGATTGCACAAATGGGTTGTATTTTTTATATTTCTGTATAAACTTAAAGTTTAACTATCTAAAACATCACCTTCTGTGTTTCAGTGTCAACCTTTCAACAGTTCCCTAATGGAAAGAGGCAAACAATAACGCTGATTTACAAAGAAACCTCAATATAACCTCTTGAAAAGAGAGAATATGTGCTTTGATTGCATTTGGGCTAAAATTGAAGGATAACCTACAACGGCAGCAGATAATTAAATAACAACTATAGGAACAGTCAGCATGATGGATTTGTTTATAGAGAAAACATCTTGATCTTGATTTAACCTCATTAGAAAAGCCCATCCAATCTGCTCTATGTGTAATTGGATACCTTTTTTTAAAAATTATATACTAAATAGTTAACTAAGTAAACACTAAAACTTTTCTGAACAAAATACAACTTACCACACATAACTAACTATAAGCTTGTGAAAATATGTGAAACAGTTACAGACTTAACTTCAGTCCTACTTCTAAGCTGGCAAGAGCAGAAAGACAATAATCTGTATATATGTTTAAGGAGTAGGCTATGGACACAGTAACGTTAGAATAGAAAAAATAGCTAAAAATGAGAACCTTTAGGTTTGAACGTTACAGCCTAAATAGTAAAGAACAAGTAGATTGAAAAACGGAAAAGCACAACAATGTCCAGAGACCACACAGATTATGAACCGCACTTAAATCTCATATTCCCTTGAAGTATGAAGTACACCTTTGGAAATGTGTCTCATCTGTGCAAGTGCAAATTGCTTTTTAAACCTGTCCCTAAAAGCCATGTGTGACTACAGGTTTCATCTCGGCTTAGTGTCATTCAAACATGTCGTACCGTTACACCATCACTCGCAATGTTGTCATGCATTTTAAACAACAATGCTTCAGTCTCTCTACTCAGAGTTAGCCATTTTTCACTCTATACATAAATCTGTTCTCCAAATGTTTAATATTCCATCTTCCACCCTCTACTGCAGCACAGCTCTGTGACAAATGGATATTCAAATTAAGACTGAAATGCCAGTCACAATTCTGAGAGAAATCCATGTTCATATGGTTAAAATCACTTTGCTCAATGAGCACTATTGAAGGTGTAGGTGTGTGTTTTTCCATCACACAATTTCCAGTCATGCATAACGTTGATGTGGAAGCCTCAGTCACCAATAAACATTCAAACTGTGAGGCAAAGGTGAAAAGAAGAGTGCTTACATCATTTGTGTTGACGTGCCATGCCATGTCTCCGTAAGAAACAAGCTGTCCGTTAACGTAGCATCTGATTTCACTGTTCCTCCAGCGGCTGTAGATGTGAACTATACTGATCATGTACCACTGAGAGAGAGAAGAGAGTCCGGTTAAAAGAAAGATAACACATAACTACAAAACAGGTCACTTATTAGGTGGCTAATTATCTTTTGCAATAACATCTTTACGCTTCAATAAACTGGACTACCCTTAACTGAAACTACAATGGAGCAGTTTTCTTGGGCAAAATCATTTTCCGCTGCTCACCAATTATTTTCTTTAAAAGTAGGGAGATTCAGATGAACCTCAAAGTTACTATAAAGACACAGCCATGAGGTTTGCTACCTAATGTTCTGAAATCTGCAGTGGAACATTGTGAATAATAGATCAGAGAAAAGACTATGAGGAGGCAAGACAACTCATTTCTCACTCCGCACAAGCCATGTTAGACACTGACTGTAATAATTCAGCGATGAAACACTAACTACAGCTAGTCTACAGCTAGAGAGGTGTGTTGTACAAAAATCACTTTTAAAGACACTGTAAAAACATACACATAGATCTCTAAACAGCTGTTAAGACAGGGAAACATAAGGACTTCTATTTCTGTATTTCTGAAAAACTGCAAGCCCTTCCTGTGGACATCTTTATTGATATGTGACCATGTAAAGTGTGACTTGTCCTCATCGAGTCTTTCAGTGAAAAATAGGAGAAGAAAACATAATATATTATAATAATATAAGCATTGCATTGAAGACAATTATGTAAACATTTCATAAAAAAACGTTTTATTTGTTGCACCACTCACCAAGTCAATAAAGTGGAACATATCTTAAGTACTGTATATAAAGTAACAGAAAAAAGTTTTAAACTTAAACAGCTTCACTCATTTTTGCTAACGCAGAACCTGTAGATATACATGATTTATTTACACCAGTACTCTGGCCTGCAAGTTTTCTGTTCCATAAATCCAAGGATTTATCTCAGACTCTGTTTTGCTGATGCAGCAGTTGTAGTACGGATGTCAGTCCTTTTGATTTAACAAAGTCTAAATTGTTCCTTACTCAGATCTTTTTTTGCCTCTTTGAATTGTAAAGTTGAAAACGGAGGGATCAGTTAAGCCACGAGTCCAGACTTAAGGATTCTGCCTTAAATACTTAGCACATGCATAAAAGAACACTATAGAGTGAAATGAGACATTGAACTGGACTGCGTCAGACCGGGGTCTTGTCATGTCACAAAAAACATAATTACACATGGTACATAATAGTTTTTCATTAGTAAATGTATAGCAAATCTAATTCACCCATGTACAGGAGACTACTAACTCAACAGCAAACAAATGAATACCGTAGGGTCCCTGCTCTCAGGGATCTAACGTCATCAACATGCCACGTTTTCAGAATGGTCAAGAGCTCAGCCAATCTCAGCTCTCTACAACCGTTATTTCAAAGACTTCATGGAAAAAAGTTGTCTGAATGTTTTCTGCTAATCAAGGCAATATAATTAATGCTTGCTTGCCAATTGTGTAAACTCATGAAACGAATGTAACAATAAATAAGGGCAAGAGAAAAGAGGCAATAGGTGTTCCAACTCTTATGTGACTCCCCACAGTTTATTAGTTTGACCCATGAAGGGCACGGTGAGCAGTCTAATGGAATTACAGCCGTCTACGCACAAAAGGTAAGGACACTTGAAAGAGTATTCATGGCTGAGGGGAAGTGTGCAAGCTGCCCGCGGATAATTTAGAACGGCACTTATCCACAGATGTCTGAACCCAAAATCAATTAAAAACCTAATTCAACATGTTTTATCTTCTAAGAGCTTCTACAAAACGAAACCTGTGCTGTGACAGTAGGAATTGGATGAATGGTTGTTCCCAGGTGTTACGCGCAGGCTCTAATTGTTTGTCACAAGCTTGGAGCCAGTTTTCCTTCTCTGCAGCGATAGCAACACTACACTGACATCCACGCTAAATTAAGTTTCATTTTCTCATCTACATTTACATCCAATTACACCTGTTAAGACTCCTCTGGGGGCCTTAAACACTTCATGTCTAAGTGCAGACACACAACTTTGTAATGCCAATAAAAGAACAGGTGGTGGGTAGGGAGTCAGGGGTAAGTGTAGCCAAAACTGCAGGGTGTTACAAAAAGGCAGGGTAATTTCTGTTTGTTTTGAATGAAATCTAAAGCCTTTATCACTTTCCGCTCAGCTCAGTTGGTATTATGCAAATGATGTTAGGTTTGACTTATATTTGAAGTAGATGTTACGCATCTAAATAAGTCGTCCCTGGGCATATTAACATTACATAGGTCTGAATAAACATATTATGTTGTATGTTATGTATAATAATGGAAACACGTGGGTGAAAGCCAAAGCTGCTCTTACCTTCCTGGGTTGAAAATCATACTTCACACAATGCTGGAAACCTTTTCCTTTAGACTTGAGTGACGTCACAATCAAGCAGTTCCCAACAAAATGTGCAGAGTACCCAATGCCCTTGCTGGTACGGAAGCTGTAAACGGAAACATGCACAGTATATATATACACCACAAGCTTAAACTTAATTCATTCATCAACAAGGAAGATGAAATATATTTCATCCTAACTGAGGTGTGCATTTTCTGCATCCGTTTTTTTGTGGGGGGTATAAGTATTTGTTTAGATAATTTCCTCCTTAACGATACTGCGCATATTGCACAAACCGAACTAGTGGCTTCCTTCTGCAAAATACGATTGGGGTCAACATCATTTTTGAATGCCTTTGCTGTGCAGACACAAAGCAATTTGCAGAAGTAATTGACAGAAACTTGTAATGATATTAAACTTGACCAGTCAGAACAAGGAAATGCCTGAGGTGAGACTACAGCTGGTGCAAATTTTTCAGGATTAGTAACAACTTCGAAGGCGAAAAAACACTTAGTTGATGAGAACACTTCACTGATGCTCCAAGAGTCTAATCCCTCCACTCTGTTCTTGACTCCACAGATCAGATAGAAAATGATATAATGTCAGCACTGAGGAAATGCCACCTGTATACAATATGAGCAGACACTTTACAGACAACAGCCTCACAAATAAAAAATAAAACAAAGCACACACAGATACAACCTTCCAGTACCACACTAGTTCTCTATTCTTTCCCTGCTTGGGCTGAACATCTTTTTCACTGCTGACATGTACTCAATACACTCCCACAGTCTTTAGGTTTATAGCAGTCCAGCATCTTCAAAAGCCCCACCCCACCTCCACCCACTGGGATCATCTGTAGCAAACAGACCTCTTTGTTAAGGAAGATGAAGACAGCCTAGGCTTTGATATCGTGGGGCTCATGCAGGGACGGAGAGAGATAGAGTCCCCCACCTAACTACCACCGAGTCAGCCAAGACGCTCTGATGGACAAGCCTGCTTGTGATTATACATCAGGTGGGAAGAAGCAACCGTGGTCCGCTTCTGAAGATACAATTCGTTTTTGTTGTCTACATGCGCTGCCTCTGAGCTACGAGGCCCTCGGAGCGCCGCGCGAACAGGATTAGCTTGGCATATCTCAGCGTTTTTGTGACTCCATCAGTAAGGAATCGCTGCCACATGAATACCAACTACTTAGCTTAGCCAATATTTTGTTTTTTCATGTTACACATCAGAGAAATGCAGAACAAGGCTTTCCAAGGTGAGTAGATTCATTCAAACTGTGATTGATTCAGGTAAAGCGATGGCAGCCAGCAGAGGACACACAACTAACTTATCTCTGACCAATTACTGTAGTCCGTCAGCCAGCTCCACCTTTTCATCTTTATTATCCACTCTCTCTTTCATTCCCTTTCACTCTTTATATGTCCCATTGTATTCTGATCCCCCCCCACAGCTACTCTCATAAACAGAATGAAAGGCAGATGAACATCACTGCACCTTTGGGTTATAGATTTTAGCACTAATTACCCACAAGTCCCTGCAAAAGCTGGTATGTGGATCTTATGTGGCAGATATTCAAATTAATACCTCCACAGTGCCTCCCACTGCAGCAGTCCACCTCTGTAACAGCCAGTACCAGCCGCTGTAGTTCACGCTTCCATGGGTTTTAATCTCAATAATCTCACTTAATTCCCTTCTCTCTATTATAATTCATGAACGTTATCTGGAAAAAAATGAGGCCCTTTCACAAACCGTGTTACATAACTGTTGTCAGGGTGTGAAAAATAGTGTCTGGAAAACCAGTTTAACCTTGAGAAAATAACTGTAGGTCACAGAGTATCAGACAGCATATTGCTTTGTCAATAAAGCTGCTGGTAGCTTTATAGGTCTCTGCAGAGATTGAATGATTTCTAATACAAAGCTAAAGCAATTAGATTGAGGAAGAACAGGAAAGTTCTCCTCTCTGGTGTCATAATGTGCACTTACAGCACCTGTGAGAGAGCTAGGAGCGTACCGAGGACACTGGAAACACTGAGCACAAATGAATGTAATTGTGTACTTACCAGTAGAGATATGGTTTGTCCTTGTCAACATTGATATTATTCAAGGGATCCATTCTGAACCAGGTGTTGAATGTAAACCCATTCTGATAAGGCCACTTGGCAATAGGAGGTAAAGCAATGGCCTGAGAAACAAAAAACAAAAATATGGCAAAAGACACAATCATGCAGTTGAAGAGACAACTGTTTAAACATCTATTGCACTGCCTCTACTAGACTAAGTTAAGTTAAACTTAATGCAAATGTTTAATGAACATTTCTGAATGTTATTGCTCAGGTCACACAAATGTGTATGTTCTAATTTATCAAGCATTTTATTTTTTTAAATGCACTCCACAATGTTACAGCCAACTGATCACATTATAATTCTGTTCATGTTAAATATTTTATGTATGAAAGTGTCCAGCCTCTTTGGAATAAATCCAGCCGTAATTCTAGAACTTGCATTAGGGTGAAGGTGATTTTAATCTCCAAGCCTCTGGAGGGACTAGTTTAAAATGACTCTTCAACCATCAGTGAAAAATTACATTTAATTAAATGAATGAATTCACTTACTTTACTTACTTTAGCATGATGCTAAAAGGATGCACAGTATGCTCCACTCTGTAGCAAGTATATGGATAAGTATGTCCTCTACCTTTTCCTCTACTATGTCTATGGTTTCTCTCAGTATGTCAGCTCCCAAGATAGCTATCATATATATAAAACTCTATATATATAGTCTACATATCTACATGTGAATGCCAGTTCACACCAGTTTTCTAATTATTGGAAATCCTAACCTGAAGAATTTGATGAAGAATGTTGGATTTACATGGGTTCAGCAAAAAGGTACATCACAAAATAACCCATGCTGCAATAAACATTTCAAAAGTCCATGACATATAACAGGTACATTTTTCCATATGTGGATTTAGTTCAGTTGTAATCACGTGAAATCTTTGACATCCATTACTGGACAGTATAAAATATTGTTTTGTTAATTAGTGAGCATGAACTATCTTTTGTTATATACTGATAATCTGCAGGGATCCATACAAATGCACAAATGCCATTTTAAAATTGATTGCACAATGGAAACATGTGAAAGCTTACTGCTGCACTGCGACCCAGAAAGTTGAAGAAGGCATCTGGACCGTGTCTCTGGGGCATCTGATTCAGCACCAACAACATTTTGACCGCATGCCTTGGCTGCACAGGTGGCAAAGATACAAAAAAGAAAAGAGTAATAAGATAGTCGAGGCTTTCTCTCTCACTGTTTGGACTGCAGTCAATACACCATCCATTATCTCATTCACTCTTTTGCAGTTAGTCAATTACACAACGAGCCCTCTGGGGGCAACTCAAGTGTCAGTGTCAAACTCACACACACACACGCACGCACGCACGCACGCACACACACACACACACACACTTCTGTCTAAGTCTCTAAGTCACTACATCCAGTCCCTGCTATCACTTACCCACAGGCCTCCTTCCCCTCGTAGCATACTGAAGAGCAACTTCAGTTCCTTCACTGTGATGCTATAGCTGGCCAGCACTCCCAACATGTCCACTAGCAAGTCTTTAAAAGGCAAGATAGCAGGCACGCACCACAAACACACACACACACACACACACACGGGGAGAAAGAGGACAGTCATCAAATGCAGCCGCATGTTATAGATATTATAATTCATCCACACTATGCAGGAGGTCTTCCTGGTGGGAAGCACTCACTGAATTCATTGTCTGTGAAATCCCATTATATTTATCACAGAAACTCCTCCACTACAATTACATGGAAACTGACTTGTAAATCAAAGTGACATCTAGAATGGGAAATTGTTTAACTTTGAGGAACTGTAGCACAGCAGGGAAAATGCATTTAGATTTCATCAGCTTTAACATCATTTATATATGCAGTTATATATACACACAAGGTATGGATGTAATTTGCACAGTGCAAACTATCAAAGTGGCAGTGACTTCCACAGACAACCCCACAGTGGTCTGAATACAGATTTTGGCAGGCTCATTCCAGAAAGGCCTACATGTACTAGTAGTCCCCACAGAATGTCCATAACCCCCTCGTGTAAAACCACAGTGCTACCAGCTACAATACTATATGGAAACTCAACGATTCATTTGAGATACCTTACCGTACCGTGTGAATAAATTAAGTGTTGGTCAAGACGATTGACTAATGTTCAGGAAGCAATTACACAGTGCCCACTATACAGCAATTAACCTTTGGATGAATAAATAAATATCCATATCAAACTTCATGGCATCGTGCCTTGCATTTGTCAAATGAACATCCTGAGGCTTTGCTACTGATGGGGCAAAAAACAACTGCAGTTTATTATTAAATATATCTCAAATAGTCTGGATGCGACATGTAAAAGTAGAATTTTTACAAAACAAAGACTTAAGTTACCAACTATCAATTATAAAGTACTGCTGACTTTCAAGGGTCATTGTGACTTTTTGCAATAACTAATGTCTAATAAAATAGTTTGAATTGGATGACAATGATAAACCTTTAATTAAAATATGTATTATTTACGTCTTGTTTATTGCTTCTACATTTTCCACAAATATGTTTAGAGGAAGTATTAAATTCACAGCTGCCTCCCTTCACTGTTTTTCTTTTACATGAATCGGTTGACATTATTACAATTTTACTATTCTATTTTCCAAGAGTGGGACTTTTTTTCCATCCAAAATATATATCACAACTTTGCCAGTTTATTGTAACTCAAAATGCAGACAGATGGTTTTGTTGCCTGACTAAAAGCTAAAACCAAGAAGGTAGAACTCGTTATAGGGTACTTGCTGGACATTAACATGATAACATCAATCTGAAAATAAACATACCTGCAATCATGTCATCCACCGAGCTCATTTTGAGCAGCACCTGTTGGATGAGGCCCACCTCAGTGCTTGTTTGCAGGTTTCGAACACTCTTTCGAAGGATGGCGGTGAACATGCTCCAGATTTCAGCCTGGCAGGTGACATCGCAGTGCTCCAACAGCTCCACCATGCAGCCGATGCTTTCGGCGTCTTGGATAATGAAGTTTGTCTCCAGATCAAACTCCCCACCCACCAACTGCAGAACAAGATGGGACAGAAAGGGAATTCAAGAAAAGATTGGATTTTTATGCCTTTCACACGCTGTTTGAAATGTGTTTGGTGTGTGACCAAGCTTTCAACCCTGTTCTTGATCAGGTTTTTTTCCCCTCTGAGGGGGAAATTAACCAAGTGGACCCGTTCACTTATTTTCTGGGTCACTACTCTGATGCTGAAGGGCTATCCAGGACTGGAAGAAGAAAGTGGAGATCTCTTTCCTTCTAAAAAGGTTTTGATCAGAATTTAAGCACCCATGAAAATAAAATAGCCTGGCATTTAATAAAAATAGGAGGGGAAAAACCCAGCTGCCGCTTTCGAGTCACAAATGATAATCACTATTAAGAAAGTACAAACAACAATCAATAATGCAGTTCTTCAAGGTCAACAAGCATGAAATTAGCCCTGTAAAGAAGTGCATGGTATTTATGGAGAGCACTGACAACAACCTGCTGGTGGGCATCAAAGCAAGCAGGTGGAAAATGGGCCTAGATACCCACTGCACATTAGTGTGATTGACAGGTAATAGCTAGGTGAGATCAAAAGCAGCCTAAAGTAATGGAGAGAGAGTAGTCCATGGAGGCACAAATCGAGCCGCACCTCAATCATCATCAGATCTTGGTGCAATTACATTACAATGGGTGTCAGTGGGCTGCTCGCACTTTTCAGAAATTCTTTCCTCCGAGTGCAGTTGTGCAGATAAAAATAAAAGTAAATCTCCACAAAAGTTAGGTTTTACTCTCTCTCAGGTATAACACACATCAATGTGCATAAAAAAGGGCAGGTGTGAGAAACGTGTGAGAAAGCTTTGTGGGAAATGATTTAAAAATTGATTTAAAGAATTACATTTTTCAAACAAACATAGTTGTTGCAGGTATGTAGATCCGGTATAAATTAAAGAGTGATTTCAGCAATTTACAGGCTGATTATTCTGGATGCTGAAATTGAGCCTGAAAACCAGACATCTTTATCAATGAGCACAGAGAGCAGCGAGGCACCAACAATAACAGGAATTTAACAGCTTGAAAACTCTTGGGGTGGGGGGGTAATATGCAGTCTGAGTCAGCTCAGCGGCCAAAATGGGCAGACGACTCCCGTAAAGCTGAGAGAGCTGTAACACTGTCTTCTAAATATAGTTACTATGTTAATTGTTATGGAAAAATTGGCAGACAATCCTCAATGCCTAACTGCCCACTCCTCCTACCACCTAATGCCACCATGCATGTCCTAGTGCAGGAAACCAAACACACAATAAACCAACATTTCGTTGCTCCATCCCCCAAAAAAATCTGGTGGCCAAGTCTAATTAGGTAGTGAGTATTACATTTTGCTGTATAATATCAGTTTGGTAGCAAAACCCCTGATTCTGCCCACACACTCTCATCACTAAGCAATATTTACACAGTGATTTCAGGCATATCACACATATCTAAATATCACAACTGCTTAAATAAATGGGGAGCAACTCAAATGTGTTTTACAAACAATATCAAATATAGTTGAGGACAGAAAACCTAATAACGGAGTCTATACAGCATCTGCCAAGGTCTCTTCTGCTTTAAGATCATTAATGAATTCCAGTGAAGGTGCAAGTGTCTCGCTGTCAATGATGAATAAGCTCAACTACAGCACTATGAAGTTATTCATGTTCAGTTTAATGCCATGACAAAGACATCCCACTCAAGCCGCTGAACACAGGAACATTGTAGCGCTGATATGAACAATGAATGAAAACATTGTTTGTGTTTATTTGCAGTGTGTTTTCCCACTATCACAATGTGTTTATGGTTCTTACTTTGTGGCCTTTTGTGGTATTAAGAACACCAATATATCAACCGATAATGAAGAGACCTTTTGTGGATCCAGAGGCTGTCAATAGGTTGTTCCTCTAAAAGTAAGTTATTATCAGACGAAAGGCTCTACTATTGCAGCCAGCATGACGCATATCACCCAATACTGCATGCAAGGACAGGTTCAGAGCCATGATGTCTAGACTAAACTTTATCATTCTTCAATGCTATTGCCATTAATTGCACTAGTCACAGGCACCCCACAATCCTGAGAAGGAGTGTAATTGCAGATCCCCAGAATCATTTTCACCCATTATGCTACAAGAGGTAAACAGACATGAAATCACTGATTACACACTTAACACTTCTCTGAGCCCGACAAAAATTCTAAAACAGTAAATCAATGCAGAGTTGAAATAGCACTAAAGTTCAGTGTTGTAAACCCCATAATCAATGTTGAGAAGTAAATGACCAAATTCTTTGTATACAGGGGCAAACTGCTGCAATCTGTTTACATATTACAACGGTAAAACCATAGTTGCTATATAGTAAAAGCAAACTGTAAACAAACCTAACACCTAACATACAGACACCTTTATTTTTTTTATGTTTTGGAGCTCATGGTGGCAAATGGTTAAGATGCATACCATAATGATGCATGTCATAGCCCTCTCGGTGTCCAGTTTTTGGTGAAATTGTCAGTAATGTATAAATGTATGTTTATTATTGAGAGTTGAAGGTTGTGTTTTACTGGATAATATTATGGTGTTTCTATTTTTTCCCCTTCCCTTTTCCATATGAATATAATGCGGTCCAATACAACACCAACCTATAAAAAAGGTCCAAAGAACTGTCAGCAGAACTTTGAGATAAATGTGTTAAAGCAAAAATCTGGGGACGGGTATAGTTTGGATCGACTGGGACTGTTAAAGCTTCATTAGGACCAAATGGTCTCTCTAACGGAGTTCCTCTGCAGAGATGGAGAACCTATCAGGAAGACAATCTCTAACACACTATTACTTAGGTTTTCTTGGGAGGATAGCTATATAGATTCCACACCTAATTTAAAAGGCATATGGCAGCCTGCCTGTAGTTTACTTAATGACTGTACACCTGACAGCATGAGATGAAAATATTATGTGGAACGTTAGCCCTGAATGCCATGTGGCAAACCAAGCTACAGCTCATCACTTGTTCCAAGATATATGATGCTGATGGTCGCAGCATTACCAGTAGGATGGAGGAAACCATAAACAAAGCTAAATGCAGAGAGATCTTTGAAGAAAACCTACAGCACCTCAGAGCGGGGTGCACACTCATCTTTCTGCATGCCAATGATGTTTCAGCGCACAGCAAAAACAATGTGGCTTCATGACAACAGTCTGAGCGTCTAGTGACCCATGCACCGGCTCAGGTCTGGAGGTGAACCCTGTTTGAAACTCTGTGGAGAGACCTGAAGACTGCAATTCCTCTGACTGTGCCCATCCAATCTGACAGCAGCTATGAGGAACTCCACAGCATACCACAAAAAAAGTGTGCTAGATGGCAAAAGCAAAGAGGAGTGCTGAAAACGGTGCCTTTAGAAAGTAATAGTATAATAATAAATCTGAACCTCTAAATAAATTCAACATCTCTGTTTCTCACATTTACTAAACTCACATTTGAAAAAGAAGTCATGTATTGGACATTTCCCTTGGCATTCATTTGTATTACTTTCTTAACCAACCCATGATTAATGCAATTAAAGGTGTTACACTTTACACCTCCTTAAAACTGCCTAATGAGTAACATGGAGAAGCAGTATGTGGGTGTAGTGCAGTATCATTTAACACAGTGAATTATACTATCAACTATAGTGGTCACTGCCAAACTAGCGTGTTTAAAAAGGGAACCATGGAAGAAATAAAACATGCAAGGTGGATTTTTGCTCCCTCAAAAAAATATACCGTCAAAATGAAATGTTTCATTTTCTGTCCGACTCCCTGCTGGCTCTACAGAACTTATCTGAAAAACTATAACAGCAGGAAACACTGAAAGTAAGAGAATGTGACTGTAGACTAATTTATTTTGCGCCTATCTCCGACTTCTTCCATCTCTTGATGGTTTTTGATGATAGAAGACTGCTAGCCTTGGTCCGTTTACCACAGTTAAATCCAACAACAGCTCTGAGTGTGCTGAGAGTGAGCTCCCCTGCTAAATCCCTTCTCACAGAGACTCAGAGATGATCGCGCTATCAGTAATCTACACAATAAAACTGCTGCTTTAGGAAACACACGTGTCATAAACGCAGATACAAATGAGTCGAGACAGTCACAGAAACAAAGGGTTAATTTAATAATATCGTAATATACCACATTTACTGCTGCACTGATTTATTCTGTAAAGTGTTGCTAGTATTTATTTAACTCCTTGTATTGAAGTATAAGCACTTTTCCCAATGGGAATTGAATCTATGAATTGTTAAAGCCCTTTATTATTTCCAAACTCTAAACAAAAAAACATTAAACATTTGGTCATACAAATGAAGATGAGACAGTTTGTTAAAGTTCAGCCTGTCCTTGAACCTTTGGAAAACAAAAAACTACAACTAAAACGGCAGAATTATAAGATGTATTCTGCAGGAGTTTATCATTGCAAGCATTGTCATGCCATGTATCTATCAGTCAATCTGTGTTGAGCCTTTGTTGTTCACAGTTGTCATTGGACATGATAATGTCAAGCTTGATTCATGAGTAAATACTGGCAAGCATATTACATTTATCGTCACAAAATGACGTGAATGGTTTTCAATTCCATCTTACTAATAAAAAAAAAAGCTTATGTCTAAACCTTTTGCTGCTTCAATGACTTGCATTACATAAGATGACTCTCCACAGCCAATTCTGCATTCTTTCTGTTAATTGATGTTATGATGATGCCCTCAGAGCTTATTCATCCATTTGTATGTGGCTAGGAGCTCAGCATAAGGGATGTTTTACCCAACTAATTATTCTTTTTTCTATCTTTGTGTCTCACTAAAGGGTGAAAATAGAAAAATGATGGGCTCTGACTGAAGTCTTTCAGGTGCTACAAGTGTTTGAGGTCTGTGTTGCTGTCCTAGTCAAAGACAACTTGTCACTCAGTATGTCAAGTGTCAGCTTAAACATTTATCTTTTTGCGCAGCCACCCAACAAATGTGTACTGACGTTGCTTCCACCCAAATGCTAATGGAATTACACCTTCTGACATTTCTTTGAATGCAACATCATTCTACATTAAAGTAACGTGGAAGTTCTTTATAGTGTGAATGCACTGAAATGCTTAGTCCCACAAACGCACAGAAATTCTTAGCCGTGTGGAAGCAAATTCAGCAGCCAAGAATCCATGCAGTGTGATGCAAGAGCCCATGAGCTGGTTCACATCAGGGTTTTGCAGACGGAGGTAAAGCTAACCCATTTCTCTGTTCCCAGGAGAGGGGCTCACGGAAGGAGGAAACCTGCCTCCTGCAGCTATGGATAATCATGTAATTTCAATTAAGAATATCTGCTCCGGATTATTAAGACACTCAGAAGCTCAGTGGTGCTGCGGGTCGATGATTTGCAAACCAGAGAGGAAGGTTATAGAAACAACACTACAATGTGAGGCAGGAGAGTAATACCACTTTAATTAGGCTCTATGCAGCTCAAGCTGGCAGACCTGTCAGAGGGTGGTTACACGAGAGTCCTGAGTGACAGCTAACTCTTTTCACTGTAATAGCACAGAGACTTACTGTAGAGAGAAGGCCTTACCATTCACAAACCAGAGGTGAAACTAGATTAGCAATAATATCTTTCAGTCAACCTTGTACATTGGACCGATGTTCACTGAACTGCTCACAAGCTTATAGTCACTTTCAACTGGCTGGCGTGGAAAGGATGAGAGCCTCTGATGCTACAGATAATCCAGCAGAGCTTGTTGTGTCTGAGGAAATGAAAGAGCCTAAGCCATTATAGTGATTCTTTAATGTGCTGGGAATAGCATTCCACTAAGCAGGCACTTATTTTACTGCGCTGCAAAACCAAAAGATTGTTTATGTGAAAGCAATTAAGGTGTGTGTTTAGTTTAATTTTGCACCCCTGTGGCTCGTCTCTTTTAGTGCGACAGGGTTATGAACCTCAATCAAGTATGTTTTTTTGTTTTTTTTTCCTTAGAAGGAATTCATCTGTGCGTCATTGCTATGAGGCAGAGAATTAAGAGAGTTACATCTGAGCCCTCAAGAATCCCTCCATTTTCAACTGCTTCTGATTAGACCAGGGCTGAAGGCTGGCTGTCGCCATGGTGACAGCCAGCAAAGATTGGACTCGAGACAGTTTCCAAAGGAAGCCTACAGTGGCCACTAAATTGGGTGAAAATAAATAGATCTGATGTCCTATTTACCAAGACTGCTGGTGGAGTGCGAACATTGCAGTGAAGGAGACTCTTGGGAGGATGTGGAGAGGAAGGGACGTCCTCCCCGATATTTCCAAATTAATAAAATGAGATGTGTTCCAGGTTCAAATACACATTCATCTTGTTTGCCAGATGTGGACAGCAGCCCATGTTGACAGGAGATATGTTATTTTTGGATGAATATTATGAGATGTGTAACACGCCCTTGCCACTTTTTCCAAATGTATATTTTGCCCCCAAATATCACTACAATCACACTAAAATGGCTGCTCTATATCCCATTCACAATCATCACAATGAGAGAACGCACTGGCTCGACAAAAGCCCAGGTGAACTCATCTAAGGTTTTTCCTATGAGATTGTTTGGCATTCAAACAAAAAGGCAAGAGACAAGTCTTCCAACATATGATGAACAAACATGGATGTCATAAAAAGGACAAAAGCACTGTCAATACTTTGAAGCCTAACTCTTTCTGGTAAACTTGAGCATACCAAGCACAATAACAAGGTCCAGCACAGAATCAGAGCAGCCTGCAGCTGACTTTTAAATCCAAATGCATTCAAAAGGGATAAAGTATGAAGGGAAAATGTGGTATGCACAAGTAAAGAAGAGGAAACAATGAACTGGCCATTCCACAGCCAAGTGCTTAGCAGCACCAGAGGGAGTTAGGCACAAAAAACAATATCCAAATACATTCTTAGATTTTCCAACATCCCCTCTCACTTCACAGCTACTCTTTCAAAAGCAAAAAACAAAAACTATTTTTCAGCAACAGTGAAGAACAGGCAGATGAAAGTGTTTGAACTGTTATAAGACCTAAAACAGAATCAGAATCAGAATCAGAATCAGAATCCGGTTTATTGCCAAGTATGTATTCACATACAAGGAATTTGTTTTGGTGCGTGGGTGCCAACAATAGCAATATATACATATACAGAAAAATAAAAT
>JAVQJL010003588.1:0-15568 GCA_036024295.1 Nannoperca obscura
ATAGATAGATAGATAGATAGATAGATAGATAGATAGATAGATAGATAGATAGATAGATAGATAGATAGATAGATAGATAGATAGATAGATAGATTTTAAATGAGGGAGACTAAGGAGAAGATGCATATGGTATATTTATATGGTGCATGTGTGTATGTATGCATGCAGGATATATTCTTTTGCTTTTTAATTCACACTGTCATAAAAACATGAGTTGCATATATACATGCTTCTCTATACGCATGGTGTGATACATTTATGAGTGTGAGTGTGTGTGTGTGTGTGTGTGTGTGTTTTCGTCTGTACGTAAATGAGAGTGTGTGTGTGTGTGTGTGTGTGTTTGCTGTCGGCTTGTTTTCTGCCCTCGTTGATGAACAGATGAGGTTGTCCTGGCAACGTGATGAGACGCAGATATGCAAATGAGGCTGGAGGGTGAGCCTGCACGCACACACACTGCGGTATGAGGAGAGCTCATTTCACACACACATCTTGCTGAGACTGCAGCACTAGACCACACACACACACACACACACACATCCACAAACACACAAATGCAGAATGATGTCGAAATTAAATTAATTTGTTTTATCTTAACATCATATAAAATGAATAACAGAAGCTAGATTCTGCATTAAAAAAGGATCATGTCCCCTTCATCACAAGCCAATGTTTGGATGCTCCTCTCACCACCTTTTTCTATTTCATTCACTTCTTAATCCTGAAACTCTTTGCACCCCTCTTGTAACTCACCGGTTGGCCTGACCCGGGGCTGGAGCAGTAGATGGTGTACTTGCGGATGATTCCATTTGGCTTGTGAGGGGGCAACCAGGACACCACGACACTGCTGGCGGAGGAGGGTACAGCTTTGATGCCAGCTGGGGGTCCGGGGTCTGAATCATAAATTGGTGCAAAGAGAGAAATGGAGGGCAGAGTAAAACACGTAGCAGTTATCTTTCTCAGTCAACAAAGTTAGTAGCTTTAAGGGTGTACACCGATTTTTGGGGAGAAAAAAAACACCTCTGTGTACCAACTAGACAGTTAACTAAGTCGTTGGTACTCCATACTTCCCCTAGCCTACAGTATTTGAGTTATGGTGCAGCGAGCTAACATATAAAGTACTGTTACAATCTTCCTCATGCAGCAACCATCCAAATCTTTCACTTGTTTTAAAAGCAAATGTTTAGCTGAACAAAGACTTTTAACAGCGATACCTTATGCTGTAACACATGCCAGGTTGAGCACTCACTTATTAAAATGTTCTCAATTCTTGGTTTGATTAAAACAGCCACCCTCTTGTTTCCATGATTACATTTTAACAGTGATAATGACCCTGAGGTGTTACAGAAAAAGAATCGACTTGGTGGTGGGCCCTCTTATTTGCTGTTGTGTCCTTTTTAAGTCTGGCTCATGTATTATTTGTAATATTGCACACTGCCATAAGACACATTTCAGGCAATTTAGCTTCCAATATTCGGTGTGCATGTATACTATGGCTGAAATTATTTATTGATCAACCAAAAATGTTCAACTACTAATTATCAAAAATGCCAAAAACATTGACGTATCCTCAGATGGAATATTTTGTTGGTATTCATATTTTCTTTTACCTTTGGACTGTTTGAATGGGTCAGCTTGAGCTTTGGGAAATTCAATGGGCATTTTTCATAATTTTATAGACCAAACGAATTCATGGAAACATGGTTGGCAGATTAATTAGTAATGAAATATTCGTAAGTTGTTGCCCTAATGTGCACTACAACATTTACCCTAAATACTGACGGCTCCTAATTCCTGTTAAAACAGTGTATGTTAACTTGTAGTCATGGTCACCTTGCCTTAATATCAGGCTAATGAAAATATGGAGTTTTAGCTTAAGTGTTAGCATGGCGTATTGCAGCCAGGGATTCATGGATTATTCTGGTGTATTTCTTCTTATTAGGGGTAAAATGGCCATTACTTTAAGATCAGCAACAAGAGTCAAACATGTAACGTTTGTTTCTTGGTGTAATATTGAAGATCACCTGGAACATCGTGAGAGAATCCAAAGACATCATGCAATAATTTAAAGTAAACATACTGTGATAAACACTAAATCCACAAATGAACACATATGTACTTATGTAAACAAACACACACACATACACATAGTCCAAGGGACCCAATGCTGTGGACCCCAGGGTGTGGGGGCTCTTGAAAAAAATCATGAAAAAGAACTGAATAATGAATCTCTTCGTTCCTATGCTTACTGTATTTGTGTCTAAGTGACAGAGGCAGAGAAAGGCAGGCTGACAATTGTCTGTTTGCAATTCCACTGCAAACACTTTTCCATATGCTACAGACTGTACTGAGGGCAAAGGAAAGGGAAGGGAAGGGACCGGGAGAGACGGAGAACGCTGAACGTATGTGAAGAGGTTGCCCCTGGACACATGTCAACCCGCATTAGGGAAAAAGAGACACTCAGCTTGCTCCTGAAAAACACACACGCACACACGCACACTAGACACGACTAGCCCAACACACATATTTGAAGAGCTATTGCAACGAGGCCAGCTCATAAAATGGAGATATAGTGAGGAAGAGAGAATAAAGGCCTTTTATGAAATGACACTTCTTAGGATCTCTGCTCCCCCCACTCTCTCTCCTGCTCTCTGCCTCTTTCCCTCATTTTCTCCATCTCGAGACGCCTGCCTCCTCCTCTGCCTGGCCCCAGGGAGGGAGAGGAGAGGCGGATACGGATGTAATCCACAGCCCGCCAGTGTAAGCACAAAATTAATTCTCTTTAAGCCACAAAGAATTAATCCCTCTCCTTGTGCCGGGTGCTGAGCTAGACTTGCACACAAACAATAGCGCATGTACACACACGAGCACCCATACATACACACACTAACGCTACAACATTGTACACGTGCAAATACACACTTAATCCTGCACCAACACATCCACATATTCACACGCACAGGCCCACACCTTTAGGCTCCTTAACCACACACACACACACACACACACACACACACACACACACACACACACACACACACACACACACTTTTTGGCTTCTTAATTCTCATTAGCACTGGTAATGGCACATCAGAGCACAAAGAGGTTTTAATCAGTAACCTCAGTCTTACAAAGACCCCCTCTGCCCCCCCTGGCTCTCTGCCTCCCACACTGCAGCCCAAACCAAGAACAAAAACCCTTAGACCTGCCCCAAAGGTGTGGTCGAAGCAAATTAAATTTTATTATACGTCAGGTCATTATTTGGTTTAACTGAGTGGAAAAATCTGCTAAAATATGGACTCACAGTCTTCACGGGTTTGGATATACAGGACATTGCTACGGACCCCGTCTCCAGCCTGGGTGTAGGCCAGCACCTGGATGCTGTAGTTGGTGAACTTCTCCAGGCCTCTAAGCTCCACCTGCTCTTTGGTGGTTGTGATGTTTTGCATTTCACCCCATTCTGGGAAACAAAAGGACAGAGACCAGTTCAGAGCAAAGAACTGAGGTGTTACCAGTCAGCGTGCCTAAGCAAGGCGGCAGACACACTCAGCACACCTCCATCCGGAAAGACAGCCCAGAACACGACACGATATCCCTTCAGTACGCCATGCAGTGTCATCCTGGGAGGTTCAGCCCATGTGATGACTGCCTCGTCTGATGTTACAGAAATGGCTCGCACATTCTGAGGAGGCTGGCTGGGCACTGACGACAAAAAAAGAAGAGAAGAAGAGAAAAGGTAAGATAAGTTACAAAAGCATGCATCTTCAGTTTTCTAACCGTATATACTTCACAGTCGAATTCCATAGAAAAGGTCTGTTCACTGACGGGTGAAAAAAATAAAACTCACAATGTGTGATGGCTGAGCTAAATACACAGATAAAATGGAGACAATCAAAGGAATTATTCTTCACTGTCTTCACTTCACTGTCTGGCAGTATCAAATATTCTGTGTTAGCTTGTTCTAACTCTCTTCATTGAAGCTAATATATTGACATATTTGGTATCTATAAATATTTTGAAAATTTCTATGGATTTGATCAAAGTTTACCTGCACAGCACGAGTTTGTAATGACTTGTCCATCGTGTGGTCAATGGGGTTTAAGGGCAAAGGCTGCCATTACCTCCTCAAAATTAGGACAGCATTGGCTAGCTTATAAATAAATACATAAATCCTCTCTGAAACCCAAAAAGGCATTTCCATATCAAACCTGAAGTGACTAAACAGGCTAGCAATAGATAAAGAGCTCATGACATGCGTCCAGCCTGATGTATAGGACCATCTCTACAACCACCATCTCTCTTTCTCTGTACAAGCCTCCTTCTGTCCCCACCAGTCCAGGTGTCTCTTCTATTGGCTACCGCTGACCATTAGTCTTTCAGGCTTTCAATAACGCACACTGTTGACGATGAACAGAAGTCAACTTGTGAGAGAAGGAGGGGCAGGAAGAGAGGAAGAGAGCCGACTGAAAGACAGAGAGCAATGAAAGAGAGAGATTGGGCCAAGTCCACCAGGGAATTTCTCTGCAGCTGGTGAAGAGAGGAGGTGGGGAGGAGGACGGAGGAAGAGAGGGAAAAAACAGAAACAGGATTTTGCATGAATAAACCTTTAGGCTCCAAGTCTAAATAATTACAAGGCAACAAAACATAGCCTAGTTCCAGTTCCCTTCCCAGTCACACCTTTGCAATTGAAGAGAAATAAGGATTGAAAGAGGATGTGAAAAAAAGGATGAGCTGGTTCAAGTGCCTCCAAATGGTCAATACTAGGGTTTTCATAAGGCAGATGAATGAGAGGTAAAGAAAAAACTATGATAAATCACTGCCAAGGTTGTTGATGTATAAAATACCCTTTCATAAATAAGTGTGTAAGTTTGGGGGGAAAAAAAGATGGGGAATACAGGAACATAATGAAGGGCAGTTTTGGACTGGGGCTACAGGGGGGAGGAGATGGGGATGAGGGGCAGAGGAAGTATGGAGGAAGGGAGGAAGAGAGTTAAAAGCAAGGGGAGCAAGGGAAGGGCAGAAAAAGATGAAAAGAGGGAGCAGAGAGACAATGCGCTCAGCTGTGGATAATTACAGCAGGAAGCTAGCAGTGGAACGAGAGAGAGAGAAAGACAGAGAGACAAGCTAATTATAATTATTTTTAGTATGCTTGTTGTTATCACTATTATCATAATGGCCATCAATATCACTGTCGCCACGGTGACAGCCACAGGGAAGAACTGGAGGGCTCTGTCTGCTCTGGACCAATGGGGCTCAGCCAACTGTTCACTGGGTGGACAAGTATGTATGTGACGTGTGTGTGTGTGTGTGTGTTGTGTGTTGTGTGTTGTGTGTTTGTATGTGAAAAACTCAAGCAAATATGGATGACGTGCATTGAAAACATATTTTTGCATGTACAATGTACAGACCAATTGTTTTTTAAACTGCAGCTCAACACTAAAGAATAGAGAGTGAAAAGGGGAAGAATACGAGTACAATTTAGAGGTCATCTTGAGGGAAAAAATAAAACTGACATAGAATTGAGAATTGTCAGAATTGTCAGCTTATTTTATCAGCTCATTTAGAAAATGTTGCCTTACAAGAAATTAATAAAAGGAAAAGTTGTATTGCCTGGTGAATTAAAGTCCGATCCAGAAGCATACTAAAAGCAGTCTAGTGGGTCCACTGTCCTAATGCTTTACACCAGCATCTTTTATCTCTCCCACAAAACAACTTTCAACCACATTTTTGCCTTCTCATATTTTTGAGGAACCATTGGGTAATTTTTGTGATCGCCTATGCTTAAAAACTGTCAATATCTCTTTTTTTTACGATGCAAAATATGGATCTAGAAAGTGTCTCCTTGTAATACTACTAGTTAAGATATCTTGAAATTAAATTTGGTAGGAGGTAATTGGAAAGAACAAGAGATTAGTTTTTAGTTCAGATCTGGATTATCCAGAAAGAAAGATTTTTTTCAAAAGAATTCTTAGGATTGCAAGAATTGCCAAACATCTTTTCTATGTTGCTTCAACTGCACTTACCTGATTAAATAAAAAAATCTGGCACATCTATCACTTGATTTTTCCTTATTATGTCCATTTTCTTGCATACTCACAGCCAGATGCAGTTTAAAATGTCTAAACATTGCTCAGGATTGTGCAACCTTGGAATAGGTTTTTGCTCTCTAAGTGCTTTTGTAGTTCATGCAGTCATTAGTTCACTCATTCATTAATTCATCTATTCACTGAACACTCAACATGTGGCCCATCTACCCCCTAGCCATCAGGATGAATAGCAGTATCTCTACATGTCTCACTGTTTAGGGATCACTCCATCCTCTCTGTAGTGCTGCTGCTGAATGTGCACTGTGTCTATGAGACTGTGTGTGTCCTTGGTGTTTGTAAAAAACATTTGGATTCCAGCAGCCAAACTTCATTCTTGTTGAAAGAACAGAGAAATTGTAATAATTTTAGGTTACAAAGCATGGAATGATTTGACACCGTGAGAAAGCATGAAGAACAATAGCAACAGCAAAAGCGCAGTAACTGTGAATCAAAGCCAAAGCCACAGAGGATGATATTTCATACAGTAGGTCTGACAGTTTACTCTTCCATTGTGTATTTGGTGCATTATATCCAGTGGCATTGCTGTTGGTAACTAAACTAACCAACATTTATTCTCATAAACAGACGAAGAAGCAAAAATCCCTTTTTTATACATGTTGGGAAATGTATGTTTGTTGTTCTTTGTGATCCTCACCATCTTCCAGTGTTGTAGCATTGATCTCTGAGCTAGAGGGCCCTGTGCCGGCTCTGTTGAAGGCTTGTACGACAACACCATACTGGGCAAACTTCTTCAGGTTGTCCAGGGTGTAGACCTCACTGTCTCCAGTGGCCTTCATCTCCACAATGCTGTACTGACCGTTGCTGCCCGGGCCGTTCTCTCTGTAACCAATCTGGTAACCCCGAATCACCCCGTTCTGCAGCTCCTTCCTGGGAGCCTGGAGAACATAAAATGGAAAGACAGTAGTGACATTAGAATCGTTATTATTAAGCCACCTTCACAAACTAAATATATTGAAAAGGACAGCACAACAAACATTTGGTTAAGCAAAACGTGATAAAGTGGGATATGTGAATGTTACACAAACAAATAATCTTGGTATGTAGCTGTTCAGAATGTAAATAGTTCTAATGCTTTACCTTCCAGGTGACCCTGATACTCTGAGAGGTCACCGGCTGCAGGATCACATCCATGGGAGGACCATCAGGCTCTGCAGAGAGACAGAGGGGTTGAGGCAGAGGCATTTTGCTATTGTCGAACAAACACTCTCTGGCTTTCATGTCTCCAGTAAGTCTCTTGGCCCTGAAATATTCTGGTATACAACTTTCAAAGATGTTTTTCTTAGTTTCATTGAAATAGCCTTTCAATACAAAATGTTCCCTCAAGGACAGATCTAGTGGCAAAGAGCTAATACAGCAAACAAAGGGGGGAGATGTACTCACATTCACATTAGTAAAAAGCAGTGCTGTCAAGATACTTACGCGCTTCCTCTGTGCTGATGGTGAGTTCCTTACTGGCCTCGCTCTTGCCTATAGCGTTGTAGGAGTACATGCGGATGCTGTAGACAGAGGCAGGGTGAAGGTCTACTATGTTGGCCTGATTGTTGGTGGGGGAGATATTTCGAGTGGCATGTTTCAGCTCCCAGGAATCTAAGAAAACAGAAGATAACAAAAGCACTGTGCTGTTTTTCTTTGTGAGTTATACAGTTATAAAGTGCCATCATTTTCCTCAATTTTTTCTCTGCTTAAAATGAGGTCTCATTTTTCCCTTATAATCTTCTTACAATAAAGTAAAATAAAATTCTTGTCAAAATGTAGCAAATGTATTTTGTGTTTTGACATTGACAGTCAATTTCAGCCTATTCTGCAGTGTTTCAAATAAAGAAAAAACAGCAGCTTAGAATATTTTCCACGGTCACTTCACAGTTCTATCTTCATTTTCTTTCAAATGAAGAAAATACTCTTTACTTACCTGTCTTGTTCTTATACTCAATATCGTAGGAGGTAATGACGCTGTTTCCATCAAATCTCTGTGTCCACCGGAGATTCATACTGCGATCTTTCACTTCTCGCACCTCCAACTCTGGAGGGTCTGGGGGCTCTGAGGATTTGAAATGGAGAGAGTGAACAAAGCGAGAGAAGCAAGATATAGGAAGAGAAGGTATTACCAAAAGAGAACAATTTAGGGTGGAAAAAGGGAAGAGCAGGTTCGTGTAGCTTTTATCAATAAAGAGGAGATGGTACAATGCATGTATTTTTTACAGGAATGGTTACCTTGCACAGTGAGCTGGATAAGGCCTCGTCCTTCTCCGTAAGAGTTGATGGCATGACAAGAGAAGAAGACAGAATCCTCACGCTCTGCTGGCTTTAGCTGTAGGAAGAACGGTAGAAAGAGAAATGTGGGAGAGACAACAAACTATCTTTGTTTTCATTCTGTGCAGACAAATTGTGTAACGCACACGTTTTGTGATGAAGACATGGCATGGTGAGAGTTTTCCCTTTACCAATGCCCGTTTGGTATTTAGGTGACTCACCGTCATTGGGAGGAGAGGTGCAATGGGGAGGCATCACACATGCCCCATATAAGCATGGGTTGCTTGTACTAAACTAACTAATAAGTAAATATATACATTACTTAACCAGGAGATACACCAAAATGTGCACCCAAAATGTAATTATGTAATTGTCATCAAAAACTGCTTACATACACTCTATGGATGCCTTCCCTTTGAGATGATTATAAAGTTATCTGAAGGCAGTAGGTATGTGTATCTGAAGCCTCTATTTTGAGTTGGGCACACTGCAAAACCATGGTTACTGATGCCACATCCACTGGAGTTACTTTGATTAAAATCTTGTGCAAAATACACACACAAGCTTTGCTCTGGTGTGCATCAAACCAGTTGCTTTTGAATGAGGTGATGAAGTCATTGGACGCACAGGTGAATCAGCTCTACATCACCAAGCTCCTTCAGTACCATTTGTTACCAAGGACCCTCTCTTAGTATCATCATCCAAAGACACTGCAACAGCTGCGCTCACCATCCCCATCTTTCCTATAATTTTGGCAAATGTATCATCATGTATCAATGACGCATCTCACATTTAAATGCACAGGTAGACCTGTCATGATTAGCATGGTGCGGTAGAGCAGAGTCGTGGATCCAGAAACATGGATTTAATTTAAAAAGAGACATCATCTCTTCTTGGCAACTCTAGATGTCCCAGAGATGCACATTAGTTTCCTCTCAGGAGATTATGGTCTGGACTCCAGTAACAAACTGATGGTATGTTGTGGTGGCGAGAACACTGACAATTAAACAGGCTATTACTGTTACCAGTCTCTAACAAACTCTATTGTAGCACATCTGACTGATATGATATTGGCTCTACAGTAACACTGCTTTGCACTTTGCAGCTTGTCTCATAAAAACAGACAAAACAGAAAACTGAAAATAGAACAATCTATCTGTCAACTGAGTAAGAGTCATAAAGACATTGCTGTCTGATTTCATCATAAACAATTAGATGCTCTACCATATATAAGTGTTTCTTACCCTGAGTGTAGACAACACCTCGTCTGTTTTCTCATTGGGACTTGTGGTAATGGAGTACCGGGGGTTGCGGTCAGGGTCAATGACCGTGTCGCCTCTCTCCCAGCGGATGATGATGGGCCATTCTCCCCTGGCAGTGCAGTTCAGCTCCTTCACGTGACCCTTCTTTGCCATGGTAGTGTTGGGGTGACTGGTGATCATCGCTGGGACTGGAAGGAGAAAGGAAATGGAGTGTGAGATGAAGAGAAGGCGAGGACAAATGGGGGGGAAGCAGGGAGAAACGGTGACAGTAAACAGATTGATGAGAGGGATATTAGGTGACGGGGGCAGATCGGAGTGGGAGAGGGGGAAGGAAAAGAAAGAGTAAGCAGATAATAAGAAGGGTTTAAGTGGGAAGTAAGAAAGAAGTGGAAGAGCAGAGAGGAGAGGCGCAGGACAGCTGGCAATTAAAAGGGTGGAGTTGAGAGTAGCCAAGTTCCATTGCAGTAGAGTAATGAAGAGCTATGGTCAATGAGGTAAAATCAATAAACCTCTTCTCTCATTCTCCAATAGTTAACATTGGGGTCTAGGTGAATGAAGAGGCAAAAACGATACACTCTACCTTTTGTGTGCACTCTGTACACAAAACCACTCACACATTCAATCTTCTTTGGCCAACACACACACACACACACACACACACACACGCACACGCACACACACAATACCGATCTGAGGAGGGTTCTGCTGTTTTGTTTTCATCACTTATTCATCTCACCCTCCCTCTTTTCCTCTTTTCCTCCCTCTCCACTGAGCGAAACAGACAGAATTGAGGGAAGCAGAGAAGAGGAACGGTTCAATCAATAACACTAACACCAGAAGGAGAGAGAGCAACAGAGAGAGAGAGAGAGAGAGAGAGGCAATCCTGTGATAGCAAAAACTAGTAGATGTATTTATGTGCACCTAGTTGTGTGTGCAACTGTCAAAAGCAGCCAGGTATGAACATCTCTTTTGTGTGTCTAGCTGTCTTGTAAGGTTATTCTACGGCATGCTACAAAGTAAATTGCCCTCTAATAATGCTCTACATGATGTTGACAGTCTGCGTGTGTATGTGCATATACATTTTCCCTATGCATTTTCATGTAGCATCACACAGGGTGTTACTGACAGGGAGGGCAGTATGGAGATATTGATTTTGGATAATGATTAAGCTCAAAGTGTTTTTGATTGTCGGTAGAAAGATCCCAAGAGTCAAAAGATCAATTGCTCAGTTGCTCGCTTTCTCACTGCCTATCTCACACACACACACACACACACACACACACTGTTCTCTCTCTCTCATTCTGTTCTTTATTATTTTGCTCTTACGTCCATGGTCACCTTTGTTCCACCAATTCATCAGTGTGCATGTATGTGTGTATTTTCAAGCCTACAGAGCACAGGGAGTGCGCAGTGCTATCTGGCTCATTGGTTTGACACAGTTAGCGAGTGCGTGTGTGTGCGTACATTAAGACTTTTAAAGCAGAAGCACCGGAGCATCCTAGACGGCCTCGCTGCAGTCATCTATTCCACGAAGAACTCACACTCTACTGCTACGTTAGCCCAGTTTGTATACTCACTCTTAACAGTGAGGACCATGCTCTTGCTGATGTCGGAGCCGACGCCATTGGAGGCCTGACAGAGGTAGAAGCCACGATCCTCCTCCAGGACATGTCTGATGAGTAGAGAGCCGTTATTCACAATCTGGATACGGCCCGTCAGAGGCACAGGGTGGTACTGCTGCGGATTCCCAATACCAGCTGGACAGAAAGAGAACGAAAAGATCATGATGAATCATACTGTAACTGACGATCCCTACATTTGATTAAATTTACTATGGGCAGTATGAACCTATGAATATGACAACGGGCAGAGAAAGGCTGACAGAGAGGCAGTCACAGGACATAGATAAAGAATGAAAGATGGGTCATGTACCTAGTGTACCTTTGGCATGCTTCCACATGACCTTAGGAGGGGGGTATCCATCGACCGAACAGTTTAGGATCCCTGCCTTCCCATAGATCCCATCCTGGTTGTTGGGCTGAACCACAAACCGAGGAGGCACTGGAGGAAGAGGAGAGGAGAAGTTGAAAAAAAGCACCAGCAGTACTGCTGTACCACTACACTGAAACTGCTATGTTGATCATGATGAAGCGTAATTAAAGAAATATTCTCTTAAAGGAGCATTCCATTGATTTTCAGGGATGGAAGAAGTATTCAGATCAGTTGCTTTGGTAAAGGTCCCAGTCCAACAATGTCAAAATATCCCATTACAAATACAACTCCTGCATTCCAAATCCTATTTAAGTAAAAGTACAAAAGTATTATCAGTAAAATGGCCCCTGTGACTTATCCGATATATTACATTATAGTGAGATAACTTTATTATGAAGTGGCGCTATATAAATAAAACTATTAACACTGATGGATCGATGCACATTATTTTAATGTTGTAGCAGGTTGTGGTGAAGCTAGTAGTAGTTAAGCTTCTTTTGTGTGCTTTTTCAACATATTGTGTTGTGAAATATTGGATAATTTTACCTCTTTACCTACTTGAGATAATGTACTTAGTACTTTCTACCACTGTTGATTTTACATGTCAAAGTCAATGCACTAGACACCGGAAGTTCTACACAGCCTGTTGTTTAGTCACTTCTGTGGCTCTGGTGGAAGCTTTGTCAAGTCTCACAAAACTACTGAATCACTCAGCTTGACATATGTTGGTTTTGACAAGACAAGGAGAGTCTAGTGAAAGATGCTATTGAGTTGAATTATGGGACATGAAGAATCCAGTGTTTTAAGATAACAAGGACAAAAAATCTGAATATATATATCTTCCTCTCCCCTTCAACTCTTTTTAAATATCACTTTCATATTCTGAATCTTTTCTCACCCTCTCCTTCCTTACCTGTAACTGTGAGCTGCCTTTCCGTGCTGACAGTGGCAGCATCATTGCTGGCAATGCAGGTGTAGTTGCCATTGTGTTTGAGCGACACCTTGGATATCTGGAGGGAGCTCATGAACTCTTTTGTGTCGATGGTGATGCCCGAGGAGGGTACGATCTCCTGCCCATCCTTGCGCCATGTGATGCGTATGGGCATGTCTCCAGACGACACCACGCAGGCGATGTACATCAATTTACCGATGGAAGTCGGTGGAAAGTCAAATGGCTGAATCAGTGGAGGAACTGAGAGAGGTAGAGAAGGGAGGGATGAAAAAGTGAGCAAGAGAGGTGAAGGAAGGAGAGTGATACAATGTGTAGAGAGGAAGGGAGCGCAAATAGAGATGTAGTAGAGACAAAGTCATTGGGGAAAACAGTCAAATGAGATAAAAGAAGATATGTAAAAGAGATAGAACAGGCAGATCAAGTCAAGGAAATACATGATGAAAAGGAGAGTGGGGGAGAGGACAGGCAACAGGGTGAAATAAAGGGTAGACGGAAAGAAGACAGAATAAGGCAAGAGGGAATGGAAATAAAGAAAAAAAGATGAATGAAAACAGTTAGAGGGTTGTTTAAATGAGCGGGGTGAGTACGAGGTGAAGACAGAGATTTGAGGCAGATATGAATAAGTGAAGGATAGAGAAAAGAGAAAGTCAGATGTGAAGAGACAGAGAGAATACGGGTAGACACACAGATTTGAAGATGCGGGGGCATCGAAAGGACAGGAGGTGGGAGAGCGATGTAAAGCGAGAAGGGATGGAGGGAGAAAGATACAGAGGAGGGAGACAAACAGACAGGGTGAGATTTTTTTAGAGGACATGGTTCAAAATCTCAAATTTTCACCTGACATTGGTAAACTAGTGGTCCATCTGTATTATTTCTTCAGTTTGTCATCTAAGCTTCTACACCACCACAGCCTGGCCTACTATCCCACTACCCACTCTGCACTCTGCCTGTGCCCCCTACCAACTCCTCCACTCCACCCGACTCTGCCCTGCTAAAGCCAGCCCATAATAGCTGCTCTAATTAGAGCCCCATCCGCAGGGGGAAGAACGGTGTTGCTATGGAGAGTGGCGGAGGTGATGGCAGTGGTTTGGAGTGGAGGAGGAGGGAAGGGTGGCGGTGGCGGTGGATGGGAGGTTACAGCTGAGACATCTGGGGGATTTAATCTGGGCCTCATTAAAATTCATCTAATTAAATCAGAGACATGACGAGCACACATTCATACAAGCACATACCTACACCCACACGCAGCAAACGCACGTACACGCACGCACACACGCCTGTGCAGGCAAGAGCATGCGAACACAGCGAAGACCACCGTGCGCCACAAAATTTCACACATCTGCTAATGTCAAGTCGAAACACACACAACTCACACTCACACTCGGCAACTTCCTAAAACAAACATGTCATGCTATCGCCGCAGAGAGCAGAGCAAAATAACATACAAGCTGACATGAAGTATATATAAAGCACACACACACGTTGTCATTCCCACATATGCATATATGCATGCATATGGCATACATACACACAAATCTTATACAATAGCACTCCTGCTCTATGTAATTGCTGAGTGGTTCAGAGAGCGCACTAGGCCGCTCCACACTTAATCAGGGGTTATTAGAGGCAATGCATACAGCTTTCTTCTTTCCTCTCCCTCTGTTTCACTCACACCATCCTGCTCCAAACCAGTCTTACTCACTTTCCACCCCTTTTACAATGGCCCTTTTACATTCATAATTTTTTTTCCACTGCATTTTCAAACTTGTGACCCAGTAAACAACGAGACTCATAAATAACTATACAAAATGTGTGTCATTGTGCTATGTATGTTTTCAGAGACCTCTATAGTATGTGACTGTCTATCCTAGCCATAAGCGAAAACCTGTGAAACTCTTTGACAAAGTTATCACTTTCAGAATGATCTGCCCTGTGACTGACCTTTGACAGTGACATAGACGGTCTGCGTGATGAACAGCTGCGGTTGGATGAGCACGCTGCAGACATAGGCCCCCTCGTCCATCCCCTTCTGAACGTCGCTGAGCTTCAGGGTCCCGTTCTCATACACCACCTGAACAGACATCAGCATGGTTACATTCAGAGACAATTTGCTTTTTGCAGTCATTTGTTTCTGTGTCCAGGTTCAATCCAGTTGAAATGTTCTTTGCTATACTGATTAATCAAATAAAAGCAAATCATACGAATAACCTGTTTAATATGAATTGATAAAATGTGAAATGTTTCATGAAATGTAAGATTTTGTGATACTTCCCCAAATTGGTTCACAAGTCTTTTAGGACACAGACTAACAGTCTACGTCTAAGTTATTCATATTTTGATATATATTTATCTAATATTTGTACATAAACTCTGAAAAGGACCAGGTGATCAGTTAAAAAATAACCAATTATTCATAATATACCGAATGAGCCTTTAAACAACACTTGTTTACTACAGAATGTACAGTAAATCTATAGGATAGGTTTTGTGTATCTACATACTGTATACTAATGTTATACAGTATACTACTATACACTGCTGTATTGAAGATAAGTACTGATCTATTTTTAATGTCTTTGAGCAGAAATGCAGAAAGTGAACTGCACCTGGCGATGGTTGTCAGGCAGCAGAAGCCCCTCCTTGTACCAGTTGATTGAGTAATACGGGTACCCAATCACACGGCAGTTTATGAAGGTGTTTCTTCCTGCCACTGCAGTGATGTTCTTCATAGGCCGAATCCTCGGAGGACCTGATGGAGGGAGGGAGAGAGAGAGAGAGAGAGAGAGAGAGAGAGAGAGAGAGAGAGAGAGAGAGCACTGCTAGAGATTTTCTAAATCCCAGGTAAGAGCAGAGCTTTTCTGTGGGAGAATTTCATTTCAACACCTCTCATCTTGCACAGAGAGCAGGAGCATAGAAGTCTCCCAGTTATGAATCCAATAACGTGTGGCTGTGTGTGTGTGTGTGTGGGGGGGGGGGGGGGGCTAGACTGTGGCCTGTTTTTAGGATTG